>DWEM01004095.1:0-10027 GCA_018245935.1 Agara belti belti | reverse complement strand
GTGAGGTCGAAATGCGTGGGTTTGTTTACGTTAGTAATAAATCCAAAAGAACTTCGAAACAATATTGAGCTATTTACAGAAACACGTGGTTGACTTGCGAATTCTACTCTTATTCGGAAATTAATGATTATTGTGGTATTGAATAAGTAGTACATAAGTCAAGGATTAATACAAAATGTTCTCCCTATATACATAAAACAAGGGTTTCCTGAACAATATAAGAGTTTATGATAAATGAAATATCCCATCCCTCCATCCATCCCATAATTGAACCCGAATTCTAAGTTCTACGCCAAAAAATTGTGCGCAAACAGGTCGACATCTAGTTTTATAACACCGAACATTAGTTCTGCTATTCAACGCTAGATAACGCAACTGACATTCTATTTTCGCCAATAGATGGCAGTAATACGAACATGTGTTATAATGACCCAAACGAATTAATAATCGGTATTGTCATAATAAATAAAAGCTAGAGTCTAAATATAAATTATGCATTGACACAGACTTTGGATATCAAACGATATTTGTATGCGTTAAGGTCTTTTTCCATATTTTGCTGCAAATTTTTCTTTTCAACCAGTCCCATACAGCAGTGACTTAATAAGAGTTAAATTTACTATGGTTCTGATAAAAATAGGAAAGAGTTACACAAATAAAAAACATTATATGTAAAATGTTTTATTTCCATTAATGACAGACAAACAACACGTTTCGGCGAATGCAGCTCTCTCTAAACATCGCTCCACTATTACGGATGATAATAATAATAATAATCTTTGCATTATTTATAAAGCTACTAAAATAATATATTTATTTGACATAAATCAGAATTATCTTTGAATACCACATACATAATATCTAACATTAAATTATTGCATTTAATATGTATGTAGGGCGGTTTGGTGTAACGTCTTCGATTTTTCGTGTGATAAAATTTTAAGAAACAATAAATTGTTATTAAATATACATTTTCGTATATTTTGCCATTTCGATCTCGACTTGTATAATGCACCCCGTTAAGTCCGCCTATAAACTAGTGCATAGCTTGACGGGTTATGGTGCTATATGGCTGTATTTAATGATAAATTAAAAAAAAAAACAATAATGACTTCCATATTGCACTTATTGATAAAGGTTAAATGTTATTGAAAATTATAAAAAAAAAAAGAAAAAAAATGTTATTGTATTTTAGGATTCAGCATTTTACACATCTAAAAACTCTTGACAACGCTAGCCAATCGAAAACAATATACGAAAAATGGAGAACGAAGATGTTACAGCACAGCCGATAAGAAATGACTATAGATACACCAAGTAACGCATTTGACAATTATTGCACGATTCAAATAGAAAGTACATATATTTTCAACTAAACGTCATTATATGTGTTTATGAGTCATTATATGTGTGACGTTGAAAATCTTAGATACGACAAATGGCATACACTGAAGATTCCGTAAATTATATATAGAATAACAGCCGTTCCCGTATCCGTATCCCACATTCCTCTCCAGGCAAGCATACCCACTCGTCTAACACACCGCAGCTACTAACATTAACATATCTAACACATAAAATAAAATTAAATTTCCCCCCGCCCCTCATTTTAATGTGGACACGTTACGTGTAAATTTGACTTTTATAATATATACAACAATAAAATGATATAATGAATAATATCTCATCAAAAACAATATCGCATGAAGTCGTTCAAAAATTAAAACCTCTTGAGTGCCAAAGAAATGGGCAAGAGAGTATTATAACTTTTTATCTGTATTCCTTTGAAAACGTCTTAATCGCTAACATATGTTATGTCGATAATTATATTAATAATACTAGTACAGTGAAATTAGTTGAAAGTACTCCTTAAAATACATCAATATTCATACCACTCATTAGAGATCAAAGAAACAACAGAACATGCCGAACGACTAAAATGTATGGCAACATTTTTATAATAATTATGACGAATATTTTGAACAACTAAACTCTACACATGAAGCGTTAAATAAATAATACACTGGGAATAACGATAACTGAGATTAATATTAATGGGATCAATAAAACAGCTTAAGAACAAATTATTGTCGATCAAATGATATGGTACACAGAAATTTCAGAGAGCTTAAATTTAAGTTCCAAAGTAATAATAATAAGAGACTCGCTTTAAATCGGTCCGTGGTTTTTGCAAAGCTTTATACTCAATATTGACTTTTTCACAGGATTTACATACAAATGACTGCACAAAAGTTCTGGGTGATAAGTTACACTTTTAAATTTCGAATATAATCTCCACTGTCTATGGTCATATATTTAAATGTGATAACAAAATAAAAATAGATACACATCTAATTATGAAATAATTTACATCGTCATCGTTTTATAATTATTTTGAAATTTTTTCTTTAGTAAAATTAAATATAGTTTAATTTTAACACTTTCAGTTTCATGTTGATAAAAGAAATAAACATAAACAAAGCTGGATGTATTTGAATGAAAAATAATCGCAAATTTATTACTTTTTAAGAGCGTAAAACAAGATTATCCATCGACATTTGAAACAACTTTTCAATTTCCATCATCCGGAACTGGCTTGTTTCATGGCAGTGATTAGTTAACATACATACTGCTTGCGAGCGACACCATCATATTTGCGTAGAGGCATATTGAGACATAGAAAACAATCATTTTACAACAAAAAAAACAACAAAAACATACCGTCACGCATTTTACAACAGATGGCGTTAAAATCAATTTCCAATCATGACACAATAGCATCGTTCGCAAACAGTATACAATATACGATTCCATATTCAAATTTTCATTTCTATTTCTATGAATACTGCTATCGATTGGAATATGTACAAGAAAGCAAAAAGCGTGAATGCATTTAGCTTGTATTACTGTTTGCATAATAAGTTCAATATTAATAATATTACATACAAAATGAATAAAAGCGACTTTCGTATCACTGCTTTACGCATACGAAAACATAAGAAAGCGATGCACACAACCGAAAAATAAAGGAAAATACATCAGTTATTAAGGAAATTTAAGTTTAAAACTCGGATGTGTTACCTTTGAAAATTCCAAAAGGAATAAGTAATATACGCAACTTCAAAAAAATACAGGGTAATAATAATAACCTTTAACATTTGAATATGCATTTAATTTTTTTAATTTGGCTAATCTTAATAATAGTTCATGAGTGTTTCGCTAAAGCAACAATTAATTAAATCACATTTGAAATCATAAGACTAGTAAATACTACTACTACTACTAACTTTTTATAGCAAACGTAACCGAAATGGTTTGGAGATGGGTATACTCTCCAATGTATCCACTTAAGTCGGTTATAATATCGAATGTAAACAATAAAAAAAATTATAAACGATAACAAGAAATTAAAAATCAGCTAAATTGTTAGTTCGTAGAAACTTAACTTACACCAAACTATAGTTAGAAATATGATTTCTGGCAATGTTCGTAATATCAACGTTTCAACTCGACTACTCATAAGCCTAATGCTGGGGATACACTAGGGTACGAAAGTCGTAGGCATCACGACATAGTGTACTTCCTCACAGGGCCAGTATTTTGTTCCGTCCTCTTATCGGTCCACCGCTGGACCGAGTCTCCTCTCATAGTGAGAGGGATTTAGACCACAGTCCACCACGCTGGCGAAGTGCGGATTGGTAGACTTGACACATCTCAGAAAATATTACACACTTTACAACATCTCTAAGGTGTGCAGGTTTCCTTGCGATGTTTTCCTTCAGCGTTACAGCGAGTGCTATCCGAATTACCATTAGGGCCAGTGTCGATGACACTAAAACGAAAGCGATATTGGCAAACCGGTAAACGTCGCCAAACGTAGCGTTGCCGGCGACATTTGCACCCTAGTGAACGCCCGGCTTAAACTGATAGGCCGTAGAACTGACGGCTCGTATTACTGTGGACTGTGGTGTGACTTATGGTATAGTAATATTAACAATGACATCGGCACTAGAAATGTGAGAGCTTTGATTTCAGATAATCAAAATACGATAAGCCTGTTAAACTATTGGTAAAGCGAGATAGGAATTAGCGCGAGACAAGCGGAGGCTGTCTACGGGGAAAAGTACAATAGGAAGAAAAAAAAAGTCCAATTTACGAATACGCGTCTGAACCCGCGACCCCCCGGTTTCGCGGTCCGGTTGACCAACCACCACTCGACCGCGAGCGCCGCGAGTGTGAAGATGAATATATAATTACACTAATACACACGTTACACATATACCCTACGTCGTAAGCTCGCGTACCGTCTAAGGCCCGTTACACTATACAGTATGTATTGGGGTGAGTATGCGAAAGTAACACACCTAATTAAATTCACGACGAATACTATTAATAAAAAAATTACTTTAAGCAATATCCGTCCGAGTACATGCGATTTATATAATTAACATTGTAATTTTATATTGCACAATTGAGTTTATTATCGCGATATATGGCTATTATAACTGGGGACAATTAAACATACGGCTATCCAAATTAGGCAATTGAATACCTGCGTCATGGTAGCCGGACAGCTGATAAACATACATATATACATACGATATAATACTCATACATACATACAATACTCATACATATAATTAGGACCGGACACAGAACAAACAAATGCGCCCATCACATAAATGTTTGTCCCGGGCGGGAATCGAACCCGCGACTTCCGGTTTTGCAGTCGGGGTCTGTCTGTCTGTCTGTCTGTTTGTGTGAACACAAACACGACGCCAGTCAACTAGTAAGTACCAGTAGAGTTACTTTTATGGATTCAAGCGATTTAGAATTGGCTGATTACTTTCCTCGATTATAAGCGGTCCCGAAGTTCGTATTCGGTATGGATTTGGGACATTCAATCATATTGTAAAATTTCGACGAAAAATCCGAAAGTACAAAAGTCCATAGAGACCAAGGCGAGATTTATAAAGGCGCATATACACACGAACTTCGTCACCGCGCCGCTGCACGTTAGGCCGGCGTGTGGACAAACCATCTTATAATTAAATGCATTAAACACGTGGTATGTTAGCTGCAATACTATCTTACATTGGATATAAAATTTTACAAGTGCTTTAGTCGGAGGCGAAAGTGCTTACTTATATATTTTTAAATATTTCGTTTAATTATATCCGAGTATGGAGAAAACAGTTTATCATGGCATTTAAAAAATCTAACGAAAATATACTGTAATAATAATAATAACATTCATATTTTTAACGCATGCACAACTTAAGCGCAATTAAAATATCAAATTATACATTTAAAAAACGTCTACACCGTTGTATACATATTATTGTAGAGTATATATTGTATAATTTAGTATGTAATTTTGTATAAGAAATATCGTATCATCTGCAAAACGAGCCTTAAATGCAATAGGAATATAATTATTTAGAAAATATTCGCAATCTGTGCTAATTACCAAATACCGAGCGTCCAACGAATAGATTCGTTTCTGAACGAATCTATTTTCAAAAATGGAACGAAAACGGCTAGAAGCGGCAACGCAATGGTTAGGTTGGTACACTTGATATTTTGCATCGATTCGACCACAGTAATAGTTCAAGGACAAAACATTCAAACGTCGAAGCAGATTCCACTCCTACAGTGCGATCAACTAATTTTGATACTTTACTTCAGTGCAAACAACTATTTCCCATACATTGGTATATATGAAATATAGGTACAATATAGATTATATTCATTACGTATAGTTCAAGATCATTTTGTCCGCGCACGCTTATGGTAACACCGATGTTCGATTGGTTAATTAGTCGATTGCAATGCGATAATAACAAAATCGATGCAAAAAATCGTTCGGCCCGTACACACTACGCGGACCCTATACACAAACATGACATCATAAGTATAAACACGACTATACTACACTCATACTGACTAGTGTTACGTTTATGTGCACATCAATACCGATCACAATTCATCATTCGACAACGACACATACATAAATAATAATAATAATACACAGTAATAGTAATTACACGTAACATACATCACTATCGGAATAAATTACGATACGGCAATAACGTCGCGTCGCGAACGCGACGTTTCGCACGTACGTACGTACGCAAGCGCGTACGTAAGCACGTACCTCGAAATGGACGAGCGCAGCCGTGTAGCCGGTGAACGGAGCGCGCCCGTCAGCCCATCGAGAGGTTCTTCACCAGGGCGGCGTCGTGGCTGCGCCGGTTGAGGTCCTTCGTCTCCTTCGCGAGACTCGACTCGACGAGCATCGAGTGCCGCTTGGCGTTGTGCTCCTTCTTCCTGCGCACCGCGTCCGGGCCGCACGGCTCGGACACGCGCCGGTCGAGCGCCGCGCCGCCCGGGAACGGGCCGTGCCTGTGCACGGGCGACGGCGGCGCCTCCTGGCTCGCGTTCGGCAGGTACGTCTGGAACGACGGCCGGTTCTGAGCCGCCTCGATGATGGAACCTTTCGACGTCATATGCGCGCGTATTAGAGTTTTATATAGAAAAACAAATATATGTCACGAAACAAACGTCTAGCTCTGCCCCGATTTACGGCTACGGTAGCTCGATTGCACCCAAACGGTCGTCGAGCATTCAAATCGTAGCGGGCAGAGGTATTAGGAATTACTACGGAAAATTGATTAGCAACGGGTTTAGATTACATGGCAGGCTTCGATATAGTAATTAATCGGTGATAGAATGTCTAAGAGTTTGTTAGAACAGAGTTAATCTTTTTGTAGCACGGGTATGTTAATGGTGTTTGAAACAAAATGTTATTTACAAGGATAATATACAACGACTACGGAATGCCACATTCGGTCAGTACAAAGTAGACAGTTCACGTAAAGACTAAAGAAAATTTCAACACACTTGAGATTCTTGAAGTAGAACAATTTAAAAGATTAATTAAAAAAAGTTATTGATCCAAAGATACAAAAAGTAACGTAAAGACAAAAAATGAACACAAAAATTAAACGGGATGTATGTTCAAGCATGCATAGACGAAAAAAAAAACAGTAAATGAAACAGAAAAAGAACAGAGTAAAAATTATCGCCTGTTTTTTGTCATTCAGCTTTAGTGTCATTAGGAAAAAAACTTAGTGCAGTAGTAATAAGTTTTACTCTGACGATAATTTTACAAAACGAATTAGGATCAATGAAAGATGAAAGTTACCCAGGTAATTTGAATTTTAAAAAAAAGAAATTAATTTAATTCGAGTAAGTACGTACTAAAATACTTGATGCGTTTAACTGCAGACCGTGGTCAAAAACAGATTTAAAAAAACTGTTTCGATTATAAATTTACTTTGAAAACAAATCAATTTTTGACTTCAATCTACAGTCATTCAACTTCTTTCATCCCGTTGTCTGAACGATGATACATATGTAAATTAATCAATATTTCGTAATGGTTTGACAAGTCTATTTAGGCGGCCATTTTATCTACAACTAGAACTGTTAAAATTTAAACTCAAACACACTTGTCAAACCATTAGGTGTCCTACACGAGCACATGTTAATCTACATAACGATGAGCCTACATTAAACCATAGACAACAAAAAAATTTAAAAAGAAAGCTTTTATTTAACTGGACAATATTGTATTGTCATTGGAAACAAAAGTGAAAAATTTATTGCAAATTTCACGACATGCATAAAAGTGTTAAATACATGTTAAATAAAAGCTTTCAAAAAGCTTCGAAAGCGACAAAGATAGATAGACAACAATCACCTCGAGTCTGGTGACAGCGTGCGTCGGGTTAATGACCTACAATGGAGCAAAACGTTTATAAGGGGCACATCGGTATAGAGATGCAAGATGCATACGGTAACACATTTCACATATAGGAGAGTTAGCCTTCGATATATTTGTAGTGTACAATTATTATGTTAAAATAAAGTTGAATAAAATCAGATGTTAATAGTTATACTTGTATGGGCTTATTTTAGTTTCGTTTATAATGTAAGTTCATGCTGATTGGTTGTTAAGTTTATCACCGCATTAATAAGTAATACGAGGAAATGTTAAGTATATTGACGGATAATGTAAAAATGTCTATGGCATATTCGTTTTGTTTTATTAGCTTTGGACATTGTCTGTGTATTAAGGGCGTAGAACATAAAATATTTGAAAATTGGAAACAATATACAGCTTTCAAATATTAACAAAAAAATCCAATTTTGGTTAAAATTCAATATCTTAAATGAAGGTAAACATCTCAATTGATTCTTAAACTGAGTCTATTTGTCCATTTAGTTCACCCTTATATTCTTATGCTGTTTTTACTTAATTTTTAACAATAAAATCCAATTATTTTGACTAAATTATAAAGTACTCTACAAGTACCATCTCTATAACGACATAGGCCCGGTTTGCAAACTGAAAACAAAGTCACGTGTAACACACCATCCGATCCGATGTCGGATCGCACCGAACAATGCTAAACGGTAAAAAAATAAATAAGAAATAAGAAAGATAAATAATAAAAAAAACAAATTCTTCAGCGATCATGAATGACTATAAAATGGATATAAATCTTACGATTGTCCGTATGTTGTGTTTAGATTTTTATAATAAATCAATAAATGCGTTATTTTTTCAAAAATCAATAATTTCAGGTCTCTTAATTTTGTAACCGATAATTTTTAGTACAATGTTTCTATCTATTTAAACCCTTTAAAGGTGGAATTTCCAAAATTCGGGCATTGTTGTTTGTTTGGGTCTATCAGTCAGTCACCTTCCTCTTTTATGTATATTAGTAGTTTATATCAAAACCATATCTAGACACTATGGTATCTCTTATATTGTACATATATTTTAAAGATTCATTTGAAAACAATGAAACCAATTTGTTTAAAGAAAACTAACATATACAATTATAGTCATTCATTCTCTACCCACAGAACAAAAGCTGTGAACGAATGAAACCAAAATATAATGTTAACGCATTGGAATAAAACGAATTGTCATTCTAATATTTTTACTTAACAAAAAAGCAATTTTTTTCATTCACATAGAAAAAACGGGTGATTACGCAACCTGATTTGATCGTTTTGAAGCTTTAAAGATAAATTTTATAATTCTTTTCGGAGTTGCAGTTTTATGTTTTTTGACATTTTCCTATTGTTAACCGCTTGGAATCTAAGGCCGATATCCCACTGGCGTATATCGATCACGAGCGGCCCTACGACGCTCGACGGACGCCAGTGTGAATCGGCCCTAAGACCTGTACGCGTACATCATCATTAGTGTTTGCGCACACACTTTAGTGCGATGCCAAATAAATGCAAGTACTGCTTATTAGAGGCATGAGGCAGAGTTGTGAGTATTGACAGTTTAGCCCATGATGGTGGCTATAGGCGATAGAAAAAAAACAATTTCCTATTTCAGTGAAAACAATTTGGAACAATAAAGCTATACAAAACAAATAAAAAAAAAAAATTGAACAAATGCAGAACATGCATCATTTGTTTATAGTCTGTGTCAATGTTATAAATGTAAGTGTCAAATGTGATGATACCGACATGATTTTCTCTTTTACAGCAATTTTATGCTTATCATCGCTATTATTTTGAAAGATTGAAAACCCATCAAAAACATAGTACAAAAAAAATCTTAAGGAGTAGGACAATGCACACAAGCAACCGACTGATTCTGTTGTACTATGTCGAAGGCCTAAGGCCTGTATCGGGAGCCACAAGTTATTTTATTGGTCAGTGTTGTGTGCTCACCTGTAGTATATGTACTGCTGAGACGAGCCATTTGGTCTCGTTTCATTACAAATAATAGGAAATAGACTCTACAAAAGGACGAGCTCTATGCGTATCAGTCTCATTCAACTGTATAACAGCATAATGGACATCAATTCTATTGATTGATTTTCTTTTGTCGCTAAGAGCGTGAGTTGAGCAATACAAGAGAGCAGTAATGCTACGAACGCAGTCGAGCCGGTCGTAGGTGCTGACGGACTGGGGGAGGGGGAGGGGCGAGAGG
>DWEM01004094.1:0-10027 GCA_018245935.1 Agara belti belti | reverse complement strand
AAAAAAAATTACTCTTTGCGGTTTTTCCTGCCGTTCATTAGCACCTTACTCGGTTGTGTTAAGATAACATTAATAAATAATCGCACAAATATATTCCTGGAGCAATGGACCTACGGATAAAATTGGAATTCTTATGGTCTGCATTCATATTTGTCAATGTTGGTAAATATAAAATTGCTTTACAGTTTTGTTTCTTGCCAAAGATCTCTCTGTTACAGTTTCCATTTTTATATACTTTAGTCAATTTAACTGAACGACTAAAAGCCTTAATGTAACCGCGTAATATAAAAAATGAAAGATGAAATTGTACAATACACAATAACGTACCGACATTACCGGATGTAACGGTCTTGTCTAGTGTGTAAAGTGCCTTATCTGGTACAGGAAAATCTCTCTTCTTTTACTTATTGTTACGTTATAACGTGTGGGTACTTTTATCGTTTATTTGGGCGCCATTGTCGGGTTTTTCGACAGCCTTTTGTATGGCATATAAGGTAATGATGTCTTTTTGTGATATTTATAATGCAGGGATAACTTATAAGTAATTTCCGTGTAAATCGGGAAATTTTACCTCCCTTTATTTTGGCTGTAAACGTTTATTGTTCCTTAGTGTCTATCTGTTAATCCGTGCTTGACCAATATAGCAAACTGGACAAAAAGCCTTAACACTTTTCATTTTTCTACCATTATTCAAGGGTGGAACAATAACAAAACTCCTTAACTGTAGTTACCATGAACTCATATTTACTTCACTACTAAAAACATTTACGATAAACACATTAACGAGAGCAAAACTAAAATAAAATACTACACAAAACATAAGCGGTTTAAAACGTAAGTTTATTGTCTGAAATCTTTACATCCAAATTCAGTGCGTGATAAATAATCCCACCTAACTGTTGGAGATGCTATGAGCATACATGCAACTTAACGGCATTCTCCAGCAGCCAATGTCACGCATCCTCGTGCCGTTTCGCAATTTGCGCGCGATGCTGTGACATTGCTGCCTGGCCAATGGAGAAGCGGGTCATCAGCGGGCCCCTTCTTCCCAACGCCATCGTCAACTTAGTCCGCAACCGTTAAATTCTTACCACACTTCTTCCTCCACTGTTGTACTGTACGCATCTCCTTTGTTAACCGCTAATTATACGAATAATTATATGATGAAAACGCCTTTCATTGTCTACGGACTGGTCCTTTGAACTTGAAACGCAAATAAACAACCTAAATACGACTAATATACACGGCTAAGCCAAGGAGCCGCCACACTAATACGCAGTTTACATACTATAAAACTACGATATAGCTTGGTCTAAGAGTATTAATCCTACATTTTACAGATGGGCATCCCGGGCGGACCATTAGTGGCGCGCGTCCGCAATTTTTCACATAAAATATTCATTTCAAACGCAATGGTGTACGCGATTGTACTCCGTGGACACTATGAAATTAGTTTTATATGTATACTATGTAACGTTGCCCACCGTTGTGCTTGTATATACTATCCGTTAGTATTTTTATGACTTAGCTTCATCGAGATTTGCTTAAATACGTATATGTATAACACAGAAGTATATCAATGAGGTGTGCTTGCATAGCAATCAATAAAAAGGATTTATACGCAATTAGGTACTGATAATTTAATTAGAATATGCCGCGACAGTTCAGTGGTTCAGTATTCTGCCTTCCATACACTATGTCCGCGGTTCGAATCCCAAGCACGCATCTAACGCTACTAACGTGCGTAGATTCAATGATGAAATATTGCACTTCCAAAACAACAATTACAATGTTTTTTTGCAAATGATAATTTACAATCCGCAATGCCATGCGCACCGGTCGTTTGCCTACGTGGTTGTCTAGTGACTTGTGAAAAAAGCGGGGAGTCCGCTGCATTTGGAAGACCCAAGATCCCGTTTAGGGGGACAACGAAAATTATTTTTGACTCTCGGTCTGAGGGGTATATGAAATAAGTTTGCCTACCAATAACCTAAACACAAGACATAAATTGGAAACCTAGTTCTCCTCTACGTAAAATCCAAGACAACCCAAAGGCCTCTGTCTCAAAGGGTCAGTTAAAAGCGTCAGTGTAAGCCGATTTGCAGTTCAGATCCCATTGAACGGTTTGCGCTACGGTCGAGCTTTAGTTACATATTCCTTTTGAGGGAACAACCTGAAAGGCTAATAACCAGAAAGTGCTAATGAGGGTAGTTCGAAAATTGAACACATTAAAATATTAGTACATTATACTCCTACAATATAAGTACCTAGACGAAGCTTCTTGTTTCTAGGTGCAAAATTTGTTTGGTGTCTTTTCTTTATAACGAATTATGAAAGTTACATTACATGAAGGTATTTCGAAGACTGTGATGAGATGCCGAAATATAGACACTAAGTGTAATTTGTCCCCAACCCTTAAGTCTAGCCCAGAGACATTTGAATGATGAGAGCCTAGATTTTAAAAATTAACTTTTGCATCTGAGGCAGAGGAAATGCCTGATGTGTAACGAAAAAGTATGGATGTGATGAAAACTTACTACTTTCCCAAGTTTCTGTGTTACGTTTTGAAATAAACTGTTTTCAAGTACACATTACAAAGATGACTTGACAGTTAAATGACGGTATAAGCGCACTGATATACGACGACAACTAACATAAACGCATTCGCCATATTGAAAAGCTTGCAATACGATTGGACAGCTTTGCTAAAGGCCTTTCTTTATATTTATTGCCATCATTTTCCCAAACAATGCTGAATTTACAACGTTCGATTTGCCGTTCAAAAAGCGACCTTACACCCTTATTACAAACGGCCAAAGTACATTTTGGAATGCACTCAGCTCGTACAACCGCACAATGTAAATGGCATTTTCCTGGCTTGCTGCCACGTAGTTGCAACCCGAAAAAAATCGTCTAGTCCATTCGGGGAATAAAAGGTGTAAAGGCAGAATTTGAATTCAAAACTTTAACCTCGCATAAGTTTCCCAGACAATATTCATATTGTTCAACTGACATCGGAAACCAGATTTTCTTTAAGCATGAGCAGCTAAAGTGCAAGTTGGGCAGTTAAAAGTTGAACAGTTTTACATACTGGTTATTTTCTGCGGTGATTTTATTCCTCATACTTTTAGTAAACGGCTTTAATTTTTATTATGTCTAAAGTTTTCGGATCATCTTATCGTGGTATATATATTAGCTATGTAGAGTTCATTGCGATTAATGTGTGTGAGTATGCCTCGGGGTTCACTAATTTCGTGAGTGCCGTGAGCAGTAGTGGAATGTAAGAAGGGTTCAAACCAAATAGGTACTAACTACATTATTTGTTAATATTAACAATTGTGATCTAAATGGGTATTTAAATGCCTGTGGTATAATAACCGAATGCCTGTTTGATAATACTTGTGTTGTTGGTGGGATTCGAACCCATGACCTTCAGTTTACTGGGGTCTTTAACCACTCGACAACCAGGCCAGTCTAAATGACAATTAAAAACAGATTTACTTAATTATAAAGCAGCGTTTGTTGGCAACCCTAACATCTTTCAGTATCCAGTAGTGGGATTATAATGGGCTATGCCTTTTTACTGGACAAAATTGGCCCATTAAAAGTTACGAAGCCTTTTTGTGGAAAGATTATAATACATGTATACATTAGCTTAGCATACCCCGGGGAGCAATAATAAGACCCTTGTCTCATATTTCCTTTATTTTTCCAAGGAAAAAAAAAGGTATTCTCAGAACGTTTTTATGATAATTCTCCTGCCATTTTCGACGTTGATACAATGAATAAATCGCAATAGAGATATCGCTGCAGATGTTTGATTTTGCATATTATCTTCTCGGTTTTGCATTCAAGATCTCTAATCACTAGACCAAAAGGCTAGCTAAGTCCAATGGAAATACGCAAGTGTTCTAATATTTAAAGTAGCGAGGAAATTTAATTTTTTGATAGAGGAAAATTATACAGCAATACGGAATACCTCGCCGCAATTACATATCGCTTATTTAGATCCCAGTGCCACATAACATTACGCATTTTACAATATGCCCGAGTCTTTGCTAGCACAGAAATCGAAGCGGCAAAAATCAACAAATGCCTTTTTTTAACCAATAGCTTGAAACTAAAAGGTTAGGTGTTGAACTTCCAAACTAACAAATTTTTCTACAAACTTTGTACTAATAATTTACCCCCTTAGGAGAGGAATTTCAAAAATTCCTCCCTTAGTGCTTACGTAGGTGAAGAACCTGCGTGCAAAATTTCAGAGTTCTAGCTTTAGCGGTTTCTTTATTCTCTCATCGTTTCGCAAGGGTGCAATTAAGATTTGAAAAAAAACTGCTTGAATTAGGTTGTGTAAACTTTTTGTAGATTTTAGCAGGGCACTCGATCTAAGGAATTTTATAAATTTTTTATTTACACATTTCGTTACATCATTGGGATTGTCGTAGATTGTTTTCTATAAAATAAAATTGAGACTATATCACCGAGTGATTACGTAGAATTCTACTGGTAAAAGAATTTTAAAATTCGGATAAGTAGTTTCGAAGATTACGAAATACACGAACTCAGAACAGTCACCTGTTTATAATATTCGTATAGAATTAAGCCGCCCCCAAATAAACCTTGGCGTCCGTACAATTCGTTTCACGGACGCGAACGAAACGTTTAGATCGTTGTTTACCGTCATTATGGTGTAATGAATCGGGAAGTATGTACAATGGCAGCATAACGGCTGGATATTAATTGTGAGTTGTAATTGGCGATGACGTCACGCGATCGCCGTTGACGTGCTCAAAGCAAATATACAAGGAATTAGCTGTAATTGCTGTTAAAACAGATTGTAATGAAAATGTGCTTGAATTGATGCAGTTACTGATAAACATCCAATATGCTTAAGGAATTACCGCGGTAAATAATTTATTTGTTACAGCGGCAATCCGGAAAATAGCTTCATAGTCGATTTTGTCTCAAATTGAGAATGTTCAAACCATTGCCCGCTCGATAGCCTATTGCGACTGAGCAGATTTCAGAAGATTTAAAGAACTTAAGGAAGAACTCTAAGGTTTCAATCCGCAGATATATTGAGTGAAATTAAATTTTGAAAAGTCGCATTAATTGGTATAGTCAAAAGCGTGTATTACATTGATTATTATAAAGTAACTGATCACATTTTACAAGTTAGAAATTGATTTGACCCAATATGTTGTATAAAAGGGATATTTCATATCGACAATACAAAGTTGAGTAAATATTGATTATTTTACCCTTTTCTGCAACCTTTTAAGGAAAATGCCAGAGCCGGCATAGAAATGATACGAAGAAATTGAAATTTTCTAAACAAATATTTAGACGTGCTTGGAGGAGTCTAACTTCGAGGTTTTCGCAAGGGTTTATTGAAAAGAAATTCAAACAAAATAAAGACCTCGCTATCAAAATGGCCGCTCGGCTTAACAACCCGTCCCACTATGCGCGAGTAAACGAACCTCTTAGAAGTCCAGCAATGTACTTCTAAGAGCTGATTCATGAATACATAGACGATTGATTTGGATGATGGTAATCGCTTCTCATTGCTTTATCTGTAATGTCGTATTTAAAGTAACGTGTAGCTACCATGCCGAAACAAACCAAACTTCACTAAACCTAGCCATATGCTACTATAAAATTAATAAACAACTCTTGACGCCAGCACTAATAACTTAACAAATGAAATGTAAAAGAAAGTTTGCGTTTGTTTTTATTAAGATTCCATTTTATTTTCATAAAGAGAGTATGACAAACGATCAGGCAGTAGTCGCAAGTGGCTGCTACAGCCCACTGTAATATCTGCAGCCTACAATATCTGTAATGAGCCGATTGCAAGGTTAGGAGTATTAGTAACATAAGTTCAGCTAGCACATGTCAGCATAAATGATGTAGTTGGAGAATAGATAAAATTTATCCATTCTATTTAAGACTGGTCTGGTTTGCTTGTTTGCCGTTTTTCGTCTCGTCGCCGTCGGTGAAACGTCCACCTAATTCATGCTCTGAGAAGCATTCTATCAAATGTCAAGAGTCGACCTTTTCAGGATTGTTTTCAGCGGGACCACCGGCCCGTGAAATCAACGACATCATAGGGGCATAAACATCCTTTGAAATTGCAAGATTTCTATCTTTGGCATTTCACATTTGTTGTCGTCCTGTTTTTATTTGCTGACGAACGATGGTTTTATTGTGACGACATAAAAGCTTACGAGAGATCACAGGACACGTTCCCAAGTTTCGATCTGGTGATTGAAATAAAAATAATATGAATAGGAGAATAACTTTGCTAATTTATTAAGACACATCTTTTGATGTGCAATAATTTTGTTGTATTGAGGTTTTAAGCAGATTAACTTTGAAACTTCGTAAAGGTATGAGAATTAGTATCTGTGATCTGTTGTGAATTATTTTATCTCACAACGCGAGTGCGTCTTCATGAGAATAGGGTTAACAATCATACATAGATTTAGAAATGCTTAATATTATTTAGTGCAGATAATATGAACATCGTCAACATGTGCCAAGATTAGCCCAATGCTGCACAAAGGATTTTCCCAAGAGGAACGCGAAGAGAAGACTAGCCTTAAAGAAATCTATGTCCAGAAATAACATCACATTTCTCTTGGAATCCTAACAATCATATTTGTTTTCAAGATAATATCCTTCACTGTTGTATCCAATACACTCGCATTTCTCCAAGGATCAGTCAATCCCACGTCAATTACCTCCGTACCGTTATCTGCGATACATTCATTACGGTTAAGTGCACAGGGGACAACACTACCTGGAACGCGCCTCAAGACGATAGCCTATAGAAACGCAATGGACTGTTGTGAAGGGATGCTTCGAGTTTAAAGAAGCGTGCCGTACATCGATTATAACTGAATATTTGTAAATTAGATGAAATATTTTTAACGACAAACGTATTTATGTACTTAGATGAAAGTAATCAAATAGCAAATTGACTAAATGATACTGCTAAATTAAAATTGTACATTTGAAATAGTCTAGAGAAAGCTTTTGATTATCAATCATCTTATAATGAATGAAATGAGAGATATAAATATACCTCTGGATATCGCAAGAAAAGTAAATAGGCTCGTATTTATTTGAAATGTTATTCTTTGAAATGAGCGTAGAGGAAAACACGCGATTATATCAAATATATGTGCGTAGATATTTGTCGATATTTGATAAATTGAAGCGTGTAATCCATCGCCAATATTTATCTTTGATCATAACAACACATATCCGAGTAAACATGATTTATATAATAAAAGTAAATTATCACTTTGATGTATATATCCAAGAGCGAAACACGTACAATTAAAGCGTATTTAAGAAGCTCATTTTGAGATAGTGCCCACATTACATCACTCTCATGGGTCAAAACTAGAATTTGCCCGGTCGAAATTAGACCGTAAATTTTTTGATAATTTGTTTTCAATAAATATTAAATATTTCCAAAATATTTTTTACTAACAAAACTAAAGCTCGTCAATAGCTACCAAAAAAAACTGAAAGCTATTGACAAACAGAGAAGAAATACATAGTAAGCTTATTAATCTGAAAAGAGATAGAAATTGCTGGTGTTATCGTGGCATCCGTAACGAATGGCGCTGTTTTGGCAACGCGGCATATTGACAGTGAGGAAGAGCCTCCTCGATTGCCGGCGGGTACAAATGTGTACGGAACCAGCCGCGTTACGAATGGAACGCAGTGACCGCTTGCCAATGACTCTCCATAATGCATGCAGCTTTGTCGCGGTTCACACACTTCGGTACAGCCAAACAATTATACATGAAAATGTATACCATGTAACATGTCTGATGGACGTGGCATAGGCTCTGTCTATTTTAGAATCGTTTTCTTTTTTATGTGTATAACATGTTTTGTATCGTATCATTCCATTACATGAACTAAAATTACGTTTCGATTAACAATAACAAAATATTCAGCTAACGAGCTTAGCTTCTGAAAATTATCTCGCAATCTTGTAAACGAATCTGAGAATGTTACAATAATAATAGTTATTAAAATTGCAATTGTATTTACCAGAAATAAATGCATTGAAATCACTAGGCCGGGTTAGTGCTATTTTGAATGCATAACTCATTTGTTTCTGTATCGTGTACTTGAGAACTACGAAAGAAGTAACGCTCGTCTATGAATTAAGTCGATTAAGTGTAGATTCATAATATATAATTGGATTAGTCAGGGTAAACGAATCGATACTCCCGCGTTCTTTCAATTAGTCAACGTGACCCTCAGTGCGGCTTATCGGACGCACTAGGGAGCCCGGCTCGTAACGTCCTGCAAGTGGAGAGTTATCTAAACATTCCCTTATAAGAATGTTAATAGTTCTGAGCGCAGTAAACAATGAGGGCGATGGCACGCGACCACCGCACGCTAGCGTAACTCCTAATGCAATCCTTGCAAGGTAGACCTTTTTTGGTAATAAATTCAGAATATTCAAAAATGCATGTTATGTTATGTTGGTTGATGTGATATGCACTGATGTCGCTGCTTTATGGACGATGTGACTGCATTATTAATGTGGCATCTAAAGTGACTTTGTGATAGTTTTCGTTTATTGCAAGTTTGAAATTTGTTCGATTTTCTTTTTTGTAGTGATATATGGGTATACTTTATTGGTACATAATATCCACACGAAAATCACGCTATGATCAATGTAGCCTATTCGCAAAGTATTACTAACCCCTGTATTTTTAAAGCCTGCAGGTGTTGTTCTGAACATAATATACTTATACCTCTAAAATTAATAAAAATAATGTTTAGTATAATATGTATAATAAATACAACTCAGACATTATTAAGGATGTTTGAATAGTTATAGAGATCTTTAAATAGTTATAGAGATCTTTAAATAGTTATAGAGATCTTTAAATAGTTATAAAGATCTTTAAATAGTTATAGAGATCTTTGAATAGTTATAGATATCTTAAAATAGTTATAAAGATCTTTAAATAGACATAGAGAGCTCTAAATAGTTGATTTTAATTCTCGTTATCTCCATGCAGATCAACATAGCCGTCACCGCTGTGTTGGAATGTCACGTCAGTTTCCAATACGACTGAGGGAATTTTCAATTTTGAACCTCTCCCGGGATGAACTTACACCGTCAGCGTTAAAATAAAACACGAACCGTGTCGCCGGTCGTCACGTAACACCTATCCATCACCGGCCCGTGTGCAAGCCCCTTTATGTTCCACGGTATTGACGCTCGGGGTGAATTTTTGAAAAATGTAAAAAGGTCAGCCGTGACATCACGTACTGTTCATTTATTTCGCGTTCGAATTCTTCAGGGGCTTCCGGCCCGCGATAAATGTGCCCGGTTTCCGTTTTCAATTGCAGATAACTTCGCTGCCTCCGTCCCCGCTAAGCCTCTTTCATTTTTAATTTGGCTACAACTAGCTCGTCGGCTAGACTAGATCTTTTGCGATCTTTTTTTTTTGGTCGCGGCATTTCTTTGAATCGTTAATGTTGGCTGTCTTATTATCCGATGTTCATTGTTCAACGTTAAATCTTTTTAAAATACCTTTCGCCACTTTTCAGGATTGTTTTTAAACAATTGTTTCAGTACGCGAATGTAATATTGTTTTTCAATGATAATAATAATTGAAACGATTATCCACACGGCGATCTGATTCCAAATTAGGCAATTAAATACCTCAAATTATGCTAAAGTTTAATTTAATAACATGGATTTTCGGAAAGCAACGCCTGACATAATTAACTCATTAAATACCCGTACTATTATACCCGGACAGCTGATAACCATACTTATACGCATGCTACATAATATTTTTGGATATCTCTATTACTCACAGACCAAACATACAAATGTGGTAATCACACATACGTTTGTCCCGGGTGGGAATCGAAACCACGACCAATGGCTTAACAGCCATTTTATCGAACCACTAGACCAAGAGGCCATTCGAGCTTCTATATTCATTCCCAGTTAAATGGGAAACAAATATTTTCT
>DWEM01004093.1:0-10027 GCA_018245935.1 Agara belti belti | reverse complement strand
CGGGCACACATCCAGACTCCGGGTCACTACTAGAAATTCTAAATTAGAAAAATCCAACAGTACCCGACCCGGGATTTAAACCCAGGACCTCCTGATCGGCAGTCGCGCTAGCAGCCGCTCGACCAACGTCGCAGTCAAAACGGTAACCCTTAATTACTGCTCTAAACAATCAAAATCTAGATATTATTAGATACAGTTAAGTAGATTAAGAGATTAAGAAACACGAGTATAGTTGAAATATAAGAGTATTCTGGGTGCAATGTCGGATTGCGTCATTTAATACGCGTATGATCACAATTGCGCTTCATTGGTTACTTCCTTCGACCGGCTTACAACTGAAGGTTGATGTGATTTTGTGTCTAACCAATGCTATTAGTTTAATAATATACGTTTTTGACCCATATAATGTAATGCTATTTAAAATAAGTCAAGTTAAATGAAGTTATTGCATAGCCTTGAATATACTAAAATTATATTAAAGTTATTTTAAAGTACAATTACTCGAAAACTTCAAAATCACACTGATGTGTATTGTTCCTTTTATTGACTATGCTTACCGGCACAGGTATCAACAATCCAAAAATAAGTCCTGAGAAATTAGCTATCGACACTTTTTGTCGTCTTAATCATATACATAATTATAGTAGTACAGACTATTTGTTTTGAGGTCTGCTTATGTATTTTGATTTAATTACAAGATGAATCATTTATGGTCAGGTCACATTAATAAAAGGCTATCCAGAAATAAATAAACAATTTTTTCAGCACTTTTATTCATCCATTTGGCCATTGCTCTCCTCCCATAATTACATTTCAACGCTGACGAAGTACTTGTTAATAGATTTTACACACTTAAAAAAAAGGAGGAGTTATGGTTTTAAAAGTGCACGTAACATTTTCAAAGTCAGATGTGTACCCAGATTTGAACCTCATACCCCGGAGTGGGAAGCGGAAGTCTTACCTACGGTGCTATCACTAATCACAAAGTGAATTAGGTTATAAAACTAAAAATATTTATAAATTCGAGACGGTATTATTTCGTTTATGTAAGCCATTGTGTTTTTATTATATGTCTGAGCAGACAGACTTATTATATCTCAGTACGTCAACTGATTATTTTGAGATTGGGACATACAACGAAAACAAAATAACACATTGCACAACATGCAAACTCATCCATGTTTATTTTTTCAAAACAAATCCAAGGTCAGCTGCAAAAAACCTGTTTCGAACGTTTCACATAATGTTGCACCCAATGACATGTGTCTACTTATTTAAGCTACAAAAAAATCATTCGAATGTCACGTTCGATGTAGTACCACTTGTCTCACGACACAAGACTTCGGAGTTATAAATCAGGGCTACTCAAAAGTCGATCAGTCAGATTAGATCGGTGTTCTTTAGTTTAAACGATTTTCTCCAAAATTACGGCGTCAACGGTATTTTTTTACTAAAATATTTCAAGGTTAAAGTTGACTATGGTCATAGATCATAACATAATATTCGTAACGTTTTTATGACACATTAGTGCAAATTACTGCACATACGCCAACCGCCAATATTATTTGTGCTATTTCTCAAAGTTACGCGCATACCATAAAATAAAATACCATAAAAGGCTAAAGGATGCTAGAAGGCTATGGACAAAGAAAAAAACAATTTTAATTTTAATTTGGAGATAAAAATATAATTTCAGTAATAAAATTCAATATCGTCAAATTCCGATTTTCATTAAAAAATGTACATATACTACAAGTTTCATATGAAAATTTGGTAATAACTTAACAAATTTCGGATTTTATAAAAATAGTACCCATATCGTGTCCGTCTCGTGTCATGTAACGGGCACTAAATTTATCTGCGAACACATGTTTCGGCGGATCAATAAAAAATATTTAAAATACGATGCACCCCGACCGGGGTGGTCTAGTTCACTCGTGCATGTGTGGACACTTGTGATTCTTAAGCCATCTGTGGCGTGTACAGATTATGAAAAGTTTTTCTTTAATGGGGTTGTAATAACAATTATGGTTTGAATGGCTTTTTAGAGTCTAATATTGACAAATGATTATATTCAAATGGTACGTTGAACACATGTGACTAGTGAAAAAGGTTCAAGTAAACTTAGCGATGGCTTGATATAACTTTTCCTTAACCTTTGCCGCCAATAGCAATGCTTATTTAAATTGTCGTAAAGTATAAAAGCCTCTAAATCTTCATCATCATCAGCCTTTAGTCCACTGAGAAAGTTATTAATTAAGCGTACGGATCAGTGAAACATTATTTCAACATTATACTAAAGTTGACAATGTTTAACGTGATACTTTTCACATTTAATAATATTTATGAAAATATTTTCTCAAGCGATAAATAGCATGTCCGTGAAATCTCTGCCTCCAATACGTATTAATTGATTACGACCTTTTTATAATACTATAGTAATAGATTTCCAAATCGCTCGGTCGACGATCGCGTGTCCAAAAACACGTTCAGATTGTCTCTGGTGTGACAGGCTTAACAACGGTTTAACTTAGTGATTTTGAAGGGCGCAAAGTCCGATCCGGGCACCCTTTGTTTATTGTGATAGTAACGTTCTTAGGTAATATATACATTTGTGCACTGCGGCTCGTATTATTATCTATTATGATTTAATCGCTTTTGTGTAAACTATATCTTTATATTTCTCTTATCCTGTAAGCGTGTTGATATGTAGGTTCTAATAATGTTTAAGATTTTAATCATGAAACATTCATAATATATATCTGCTGTTAAAAGTAGGTAACAAGAAATTAAATTAAAATACTGGTAATTTATTTATATAGTCAAACCTATTTCCCATACAGGTAGGCGCAGACGAAATACAAAGAATACGCCAATAAAAGAATCGATTACGCTAGTGTATTACAATAATTTGTAAAGTACAAGCGTACAAAACTCTATTCTCGGTCTATGCAACGCCCTGAGCCCGTGGCTATACTTTTTCGTACCCTTTTTTTGTTTAACACCGGATTAGTTTTTGCGTCGTAAACCGAGAAGGGCTTTTAAACCGTTTGAAGAACGGTCTGCTGGGTGTCGCCGTTTTAATAAGCTGTGTGAATAGCTTCTTTTTGTGCCACTGTCTGTAAAAAAACCTTTTTAGATTAACTATACGCTATCTATAGGTACTATGCGTAGTTCGAGTTGTCTAATCAGTCATTTCTTTTTTACAGATATGACACATGAATTAGTTATTTATGCGTGTTATTTAGGGTTGTTTGTTTCAAGAATTCGTTTCTGTATTTTTTGCTTGCATTTTGTTTTTCCTTGTTGGATCCGAACTGCTTGTCTCTTAGTTTACATGTCTTTCATGCTTTAGATAAAATAATTTAATTCATTATTATAGGACTGTTACTATTATTCTTAGGACTTTTTGTTAATATCGGGACAAAACGTTTATCCATATCTATATGTATTTGTCTATAGTAGCATTGAGGATATCGATTTTCCGCACAACAAATCCACGATTATTTCACAGCATTTTCTTAAACCAGTTACGGAAGGTTGTATTGTAGATTTAGAAATTATAAAGTTAACTCTGCTATCTTCCATACCATTTTAATTAGAACATCTAAAACGTAGAACGTCGCTACGAAATAATAATTGGTTTCTGGTTGAATTTCAAACATTTATTCTAAATGCCAATAAATACAAGCTACTAATTGACAGTTAGTGACGAGACACGTAATTATACATCCCTCGGTCACCGGCCAATTAAGGCCAAGATATTCTAACTGGAAATTGGTACGAGCAATTTGCTAGTTATAAATTCAAAATGCATCCACCCAGAAAATTGTTCTGGGACCCAAATAACCGAAGTATAGATAGGGTAGCTTACATGTTGTACGAATAGCACTTTATTGCCTTCGTCATAAAGGCGGTTTTTGTATGAATTGTTGTGACAGGGGATAGGTGGCTGGTCCATCTCATTTGGTGGGATTTTCCCGAGTCCGGTAATGGATATGAACTTAGTTTGAGAATCAATAACGTTATAGCGTACAGTTCTCTGTATCTTATATTTCGATTTGTGATCGTAATACGTAATATTTTGTCCTGGCTTTCGGCTTTCTGTGAACGTTTTGGTAGAATTTGTTAAGTCTATTGCTGTACCTATTTATGCTAACTAGCAATTCAAATTTTATGTTAATTCAAAATTTAAGTAGAGATGAAAAAAGCCACCTCAAATTTTATTACAGCAATTAATTAAATAAATCTGAGTAACCTTTATAAAAAACATGAAACCAATAGGCAAAAGATATTTAATTTTCATCGAAAACCTTTAATAGAATATCACAAAAGCCATTCTTGAAAAGCGTACGTACAGAACAATGCTTTATCAAAAAACAAGCGAAATGTTTCCTAGCTGTATACATACGTACACGTGCCTCAAACCGTTTGTACTTCGGGAGATTAAATTAGATCGTTTATAAAGCCTAGCCATAAAGCCTAGTTATAATAACCTCGGCTCGTAAAAATTAAGCGGCATATACACACAAGTACACACAAAGCCTAAAATCTGAATTTCTAATAACATCTCCGAGCGAAATGAACATGCAAATATAGCGCGCACATTAATTTCTGTGGATATAGAGATGTACTAGAAACGTTCACCGAAAATATATGCGTGTACTCAACGGCGGTTTCTCCAGAACATTACATTATACATACCTATGAACTCAACTTAAGTCACTTTATAAACTACCTCCTTCACCGTGGCGCTCGGATGTATGCTACACAATTAACCGATATTACATAGGTAACTGTTAATGTAAAAGGTACTTAGCAAAAGGCTGCAATTATTTTTGTGTACCAGTGCTGGACACAGGTCTCTTTTGTAATTGCGACAGGCTGGAACATACTCCACCACGCTGCTCTATTGGTGGAGATACGGGTTAGCGGCCTACACGTCAATTGGATGTTTCTAAACCGTATTCAAAGACTATTAGATGTTTTAAACCGTCTTCAAAGCCTATTAGATGTTTTTAAGCCGTCTTCAAAACCTCCGACAAGGTTTAACGACTGTTACGTGATCAAAACAACCTAGATCGCCTGCTTAACATGCCCTACGAACATTGGAAACGTCCTTGAAAATTTGCTACTAGCGGTCACCCATCCAAGTACCGATTGCTTACGGTGTCGCTTAATTTCGCAAGTAATTTGCAATCTACAAGCTCTGCGAGGCTACGAGAGCTTCATCTACATTTACACTGATTCAACATGAGCAAACCTATCTAGACACTCTATAGCTAAATACCTGAGTTAAGAACGTTACACACGTAAACCGTTACGGCCCCGAAATGTTTAATTTCGTCCCCCCGCTGTAGAGCGCCCAATTTGAAGATAGCCCCCTTCCCGTTTGCCGCGTAATGTATAGTACAGTGCACGATGATCACTAATTTAATTGCAACATTTATTCTGTTGATTAAAACACTTGTTTAAACGTAGGGTTGGCAAAAAACGTTCTATTCAACACCTGAGCTTAACTAGTAGAGAATGACATTAGGCTTTGAGTACCTTGTATCCCTTGGTTTTAAGATTTTAAGGTCACATAATAACAAATAAACAAAATAGGAAATTGAAATAACGTTACAATGTGTTAAGATGTGCGATAGAAAAGTAGAATCAGAGCGTTTTGTTTTGTTTACAAGCAATGTTTGTGCGGGTGGGTACTTCCAGCTTATAATTGGGGAATTTTGTTTGTTTGCACAACGGATTTATGTTGTTGCCAAAGGATAACAAAAAGATGCCGTCAAAAGTTTATCGTCGGTAAAATAATGTATGTGAGCAAACATTGTCTGAAGTAATTATTACACATGTCCCGATTGCTCGTAACACTTGATAGATTTGTGACGTAGATACCATAATATTAGGAAAAGAGACAAACCATTTAAGCGCATACGAATATTATTACCTTAAAAATTCATCTAGTTTAATCAATGTATAGAAGCTGGTATTCGATTCTCGCTTTATTACAGATACCCATTTCGCGTTTGGTTAGAATTCACATGCAATTTGCTGTGACGATCATTTATCAAACATTATGTTTTCATTTACTAGTTAAAATGACAAATGGATTTCAAGTTTAATATTTGTAATTAAACATTAGTAAAGCGTTATCGCGCTTGAAATGCTACCAGTACTGATAATAAGAAGAATGTTGGGTTAGCATCGTCGAGCGTCGACAATTTAAACGCTCTCATTCTTCACGAGACGCCAAGTTTATCGTCGGTCGTAACTAGGAGTACCCAGTGCGTTGCAACCAGTGTAAATTGCTCCACCAACCTTCCCTCCGCTATTAGAAACTGTATAGGAAACTCTGAGGTGTGCTAAAACTGTTGAGATCATCGTAGTCTGGGCAATGGAATAAGGAATGCCAGATATTAAGCGTCTGTTCATACGCTCCGGTTAGTTGCGATGGCCTCGCAAAAGAAAATTTGGGAACTCATTACTTAGTTAATAGATAAGGCATGTTATATATGACGATTATTTATGATTTTCTCTATCGCGTAAGTCTTTAGCACATAGAAGGTTATTGACAGTTATATGTATTAGGAAAATGATTTGTACGGTATAGGCAAATTTTAAATTAAAGGAGTTTCTTGGAGTAACCTCACAGACGAGAATTTATAATGACAAAACGTATGGATAAATGTAGAGATACACAGATTTAATGTGAAAAATGTCTCATAATTTTTATTCTGTTTCGTTTAAATTAAACACCAGACCCATATTCGGGGTCCCTTGAACTACTATTTCGTGTATCTGAAATTATTAATTAATATTCTTGGCTACAATGTACAGTCGCGTCAAGAAATACGTTACCATAAATCAAAGTCATGCGAGACCTTTTCAATTAATTCTCGCTCGGGGCACAGAAATATTTGCATCAGAATATGTAATCTCCCTAACCGTCCATTGTCGGTTGTTCTTAGTCCGTAAAAAGGGTCAAGAATTGTTCGGGTAGCCATTGTGATACGGCGGCCATGTTTGTCTTTCTCGTTTGCGAATGTTCATATTTGATTTGGGCACATTCGGGAAGGTCGGCTGCTCAGTTCAGCAAGTCCCGGTACGCGAAGATTTTTCGCTAATTCCCCTTTGGTTCCTACCTTTTCATTTATTTGTTTCATTATGTTGGATATTGTGGCCAGTGTTTATAATTTCTTTTTATTAACACTTTTATTGTTATTCGCGTTTGGATTTTTGAGTTTACCTATAGTGTCAATAAATATAGCTAAATCTTATGTTCTTAATAAAAATATATTATAAGAATAGTGACGTACGTAATGAATTTATCAGTCCCGCTGTAATGTGACACCACTTGATGATTTTCTTGATACTATGTATTATAGTATATATATATATTATATTATTATTATATGCAAAACTAATTTTACGCTATCATTTGTTTTACAGGTAACGGTAATCTGAAAATTAACATAACGATATCTAAGTGAGTTTAGTGTATTTAGATACTTTTAGACGATTAGTATGGATAGAGTTAAAGACTTCAGGTATCCACTAAAAAACAGTTCGTTGTATGCACTTATACATATATTATATTGTTTTCTTATACACGTTCAGTTCGTTGATAACATAAAAAAATAATAATTGACCTTGGACTAACTATTAAATGGAAAATTATTGTAGCAAAACATTACCAAGAACATCAGAAACACTATGACTGTCGTCACTAAATTATGTCATTATTCCCACGAATTCCCATGATTAATGAGTAATATATTTATAAATGAATTGTTAGTTTTGTGGTTTCCTATAGCATTATCTTATTAAGTAACCTTCTACGCAAACACGTAGGCACGGTCTATAGGAAAAAATTGTTATTTATATTATTTACATGAAATTAGGTATTGATTCACAACTTTATTTAGCCATATTAATAAAATAACAAATATATTAATATAATTAATAGTCTTCAAATTTAATACATAATTTTATATAGGTACCTACAATCTACGGTCACAGAAAGTTATTCATTTCTTATTATAGCATACAATTAGAATAATAATAACCATATTTATAAAACAATTAACCAATCAAACACCACAAACAATTTTTAACCAAACAAATTATTAAATAATTCGACGAATATTTGTGGAACGCCAAGCAGAAATTTAACAAAACCATTAAACGTGTACTATTATGCACTTTTAATTAATTCGTGCAAACCGACGAGCCGCCCATTATTTAACACAATCAAATAAAAAAGTCACGTCAGCCCGAATTAATCTCACATATTAAAACACTTGTTTCCGTGACAGTACATTTGTAATCTAAATAAGTGTACCATTTTCCGAAATCACTCAATCACATATACTTTCTTAGCTGCTTACCTACTAACTTATCAAATCCTGCTTATATTACAAAATTACGTCTAATTATATTAGTAATTCGACACGATATTAGTAAAACTTTATTTTATTAAAAAATCCTTACGTGCAATTCGACGATAACTTAGATGCATTTAATACTTTGAGGTTTATACATAAAAATCTATTACGTAAAAAAAAAACTTGATATAAAATTATTCGTATTTAATTTTTAGGAATATATTAATAAATTAAATATCTATAGGTATCCTTTCAGACCTGACGTGCTTCTTTAACATTTGTCGCTCTATTTATTATGGCATTTATTAATATTAAATAATTCAGTGTTCATACATACCCCAAGAAAACCTACAAGTAACGTACTATAAACCTAGATGTGCATTATTGGGAATATATTCACAGTACGGACGAGCTCATAAAATATGCATAAGCGATATTAATTCTGAATGTCCTTGTACTGCCTCCCGATGGACTGGCCAACGATTTCATTATAATGGACGTGTGAATTCAACAAGTAGTAACTACGTAATATAGTCCGATGTATAATAGCATTCAAGATGTTGCATTTAACTTCCACAATGGTCTTGTAAATAACACGCAAAGAGAAATTTGTCTTTTTTAATACAGTTTTCATTTTTATTATATTAAAAATAACATTTATATATATATGATGTGAAATTATTGATACGATCAATAAAAAAATCTACTTATTTAATTTAGATCCTATTGAAAGGAGTTTACCCGCAAGCAGGCTCCTGCACGCTATTAATGTATTAATTGATATCGGAACATGTTTTATTCAAATTATATATAAATAATTTTTAAACCACCCTTATCTCTGTTTATTTATTTTGTCTACAGTCTATTTTGTCTACAGGTAGCCAATGCCATATTATCTCCGCATTTGAAAGAAATAATCGTTTTGTAATGAAACCAAACCCTTTTTTTGTATGGTAATTTTCAATAAATATAATACCTAAGAGATTCATGACAAATTAACAGCCACTAATCTCATAATGAAGTTTAACGTCAACGCGCCTGGAAAGTGGCAATTTGTGGCTCGTTGCCCTTTGCGTTTCCAGCCAACGATAAATATGGTCAAATAGCAGTTCGATAACTGCAAAACAGGCATTCGTTGGCAAATTGTCCGATCAAGGCGTGCAGCGGCCATTCTTTTTCTTTCAGCCTTAGGCTCGAATTTACTACGTGCAGCGATGTTGGAAATACAGATCGAGATAATGTGGATGCGGCATTGAAGGACTTGTTCATAAACTTTTACTACGCATCGACGTCGTAATTCTGCAAACCGGGGCTCTCATTTTTAATGCTGGTCGCTACATTTAGTGCGGTTTCAAGTTATTATCAATAAGAATCATTTAGTGGGTTAAACGTCACCAAACAATTTTTGCATAATTATGATGACCAACAAAGTTTGCCTTACCTTTCCTATCAGAGTACATTTCAATGCTTATAACGGAAACCTCTTATTCACCCATGACGTAAAAAAAAAAACGTAACATCACGCCTGTATTCCCCGAAGGGGTAGTCAGAGGAGTGTAGTACACGCCCACATTTCACCAGTTACGTTTAAGTCCCACAATGGAATAGGTGGTGAGCCTATCGCCATGCACCGGGCACACATC
>DWEM01004092.1:0-10028 GCA_018245935.1 Agara belti belti | reverse complement strand
ATCCTCTCCCTCACGTGGCGTGGATGCTCAATGGAAACGAACTTATCCCCGACGCCACGATCACAACGAGCGAAGATTCAAAGGAAATCGAGCACGGCCTTAAAGAATGTACCTACACTCTTCATATACCGACCGGTAAGTACGCCATTCGAATAAAATAAATGTATGATGAAATATAACTTATTATGATTGGCGGCTTCTCTTCTCGCGGCTAGCATACGATGTTACGTATTATTTTCAGGACTACACCGAACCGTCTGATGATAAGAACTGAGATTTATTACTTATGGTACCGTGTGTGTCACCATCGGTCCTATTTGATCGGCTGCAGAACACGGACCTCTGGACCACACGCCATTCTATTCGATCTGCACATTTGCACATTTTTTTTTCACTTTCCTCAGGCCGCCATGCCGACACGGGAGTATACACGATCCAAGCGAAGAACAAGTACGGGGTCGGCGAGAGCTCGGCTCGCCTGGACATTCTACTCCGACCGGAGATCGAGGCGCTGAAGGATGTGAACGCGCAGCCTTTCGAGGAGACTACATTCATCACGAAGATTATTGCCAACCCCATCGCGGAGGTCAAATGGTAACGAGTTTTGTGGAAAACTTTGCTATTGTCTACTCTGTGAGTTCCATTGTGTGCACAAATATTTCTCGCAGGCATAGAGAATGGACATAGAATAATTTTTATGCTACTTTTTTCTTATCTTTGAGGTTTTCTTAAAAGAGAGAATTTCTGAATTTCTCGGGTATTAAATTTAGTTTTCGTTTTTAGCTTTACACTTTTTTAAGGCAAAAATGGTAGGCAAGGCAAACGAGCATACCATCCACCTAATAATAAGTGGTCACCATTGTAAATTTATGCAAAATCCGAGCGGCCGTCAACGACTCGCTTTTATTCACGCTCTGCAGTGAACAGTTACGCAAATACAGACGAATGTCTAATCTCAGCATGTGTGTTTGCTTGCAGGAGCAAGGATGGCATTGTGATTCAGCCGTCGAACAAAATCGAGATCGTGGAGGACCGCGACAATGAGCTGTTCAAGTTGACCGTGAAGAAGATCGGCGTGGACGACGCCGGCGTGTACTCGGTCACTGCGAGCAACGAGATCGGGGAGTCGGCGCAGCAGGCGCGGCTCAGCGTGCACAGTCAGTGCACTTTACTGTACCTACAACGTGCTAGGATAACACTGCTCTGAGCATATCGGTGCTTTTAAACGCCAATGGAAAATATTTTGTCATGACTGTATTGAAAGAAATAATAATAATAAGATAAAATAAGGCCGATAAGAATCAACAATTGTATAAGCTTACAAATGTCAATAGAATTTTATATTAACTTAAATTCCCCAGCAATGAGATTTTTCTTTAACATTCCTAATAATTTTTTTGGTAACAACACTAAGTATTTTATGTAATTCTGTAACCCCATTAGCCGGCACGCCGGTGTTCACGAAGCCCCTGCAGAAGGAGACGGTGAAGGACTACGACGACTGCACGCTGAAGGTGCGTTGCGACGGCGTGCCGAAGCCCGAGGTGCACTGGTACAAGGACGGCCAGGAGATCGCTAACGACGACCGCCACACCGTCACCACCGTGGTGGGCGGGCAGGTGGACAGCGAGCTGGAGATCAAGAAATTCAACGCTACTGACGCCGGCAAAGTAAGTAGCTAATATTTACTGATGACGGTAATAACGATTAAAATGTTGGTTATACAGTAACGTAATATAACTGTTGTATTTTAAATAGAGATTACGAAAAAAATATATGAGATAAAATTGTTATTAGCCTGATAGCGCGAAATTATTTTGTTCCTTTTCTTAATTCCACACTCGTCTCCCGCAGTACAAGGTGTGCGCAGTGAGCCTGGCGGGCGAGGCGGTGTGCGAGGCGCCCATTTCGCTGGGGCAGTCGGCGCCGGGCTTCGCGCACAAGCTCGAGCGGCAGAAGGACGTGGACGAGGGAGAGCCCCTAGAGCTCAAGGCGAAGCTCGACGGCAGCCCTATTCCTACTGCGAAATGGTGAGGGAATGGGTAGTCTTACGCCCTAATGGGATATCCTGAATGTTCTTCGACGCAATAGTTCCTTCAGTGCAAAATAAGAAATTACAAAGGGAGAACGTCGTGAGCGAACATTTATCTGATACTGGTCAATACACCACCGCGCCAGGTACAAGGACGGCGCGCCGCTGTCGCCCGGCGACGAGCGCGTGCAGCAGACGGCGCTGCCGGACGGCACGGTGCGCCTGCGCATCGAGCGCGCCACGCCCGACGACTGCGGCGCCTACAAGCTCGTCATCTCCAGCCCCAACGGCGAGCACTCCGCCCTGTGCGCCGTTGCCGTTAACCGTACGTGCTTTTAGACGTCACTTCGCTGAGAACCACGTGCATCTACGTCTAGATGTCTGACCATGTCCTTTTATTGCAAATTCTTCATTTCCGTGATCGCAAAGTGGTATTTCTTGTACATGCTTAAATGTATCCTCTGTTCATAGCGACTCCGAGAAAGCCATCGTTCAGCCAGGCTTTAGAGGACACGAAGGCGGTAGTGGGACAGCCGCTTAAGCTGGAAGCCAAGGTCATGGCCTTCCCCGCGCCAGAAGTAAAATGGTTCAAAGACGGTAAGTGTGTAGTGAAATAAATCTTTAAACAAACTTTATGTAGCGAGAGGAAACACAACGAGAACCTGGTTGAATTGCGTAAAAAGTTAAATGACTAAAACGAAAGATAATTGTGAAGATAACAGCTTCTACAGACCAGTATATGAACAACATGTAATATGAGGCTGATTCTAAAGGAGTAGAAAACGACGTCTTCCGATGTATTGAGTACAGCTGCACCAAACGTTAAAGCTAAATGCATCTCTGAAATTCAAATTCATAGATGCACGGTTTTTATTACAATTTTAAGAATATTTTTAAATATCAATAATTTGTTTATTATTTCAACGGTAAAATTTAAGTACCTTTGTTTAAAACTGATATATACGATACGTGCGAGGTAACGCCTGCTTCTCGTATCCCAGGTCTCCCGATTCGCCCGTCGCAGGCGATCAATTTCATCAACCAGCCCGGCGGCGTCATCGGGCTCAGCATCGACAGCTGCAAGCCCGAGGACGCCGGCGTATACTCTCTGACCGTCACCAACAAACTCGGTGAAGTGGAATCCAAGGCCCACGTGGAAGTGGGTCAGAAGGAGCGGAAGCCGGCGTTCATTGCCGAACTTCAGCCCACGACGGTTATCGAAGGGTTCCCCGTGAAGCTGGAAGTTAAGGTTCTTGGACATCCGCAGCCGACAATCAAATGGTAAACAAATAAAGCAGGTCATTTAAACATTTCATTAACACAAATATCTTAATTCTATTTGGATTTCTTCTCCTCTGGTAGTTAACCTTTATTCACTGTTCTCAGAGAAATATAATCTAGGATTCCCAAGACTATGATGAACAGGGTTTTTCTATGAATTCATGCATGGTCCATCATCGCACGCATCTGCGCATGCTATTACATGGGATCGCGGCCGAAGGCCATCCATTATGTAATAGCAAAAAACTGGACCAGCTCATTAAGCAGTATAATAATCATCTCGTCCTACACGGTTCGACGAGACTCCAAAGCAATACGTAATTGTCCAGGACTCACGACGGCAAGGAGATCGTGCCGGACGGAGACCGCGTGCGCGCGGTGTCGCTGCCCGACGGCACGCACGCGCTGCTGCTGAGCCGCGCGGCCGCGGCCGACGGCGGCACGTACGAGGTCAAGGCCGTCAACGACAAGGGGGAGAGCTCCAGCCGAGCTCAACTCACCGTCGCTAGTAAGTTCACTTCGCTCTATATTCGGGATCTTGTTGATATTACTTGGAACAATGTCAATTATATTGGTTATTCTTGAAAGTCGTTTTGGAATTTCTGAAAGACGAGTATTTATTAAATTATCCTATAACTTAGTCGCGTTCACGTCCAAAGACTTGGAAAGGATGAGTAAAAATTTTATAAACGAATCTTACGTAGGCCGCGCCGACGACTCCTTGCCGCAAGAGCGTCCGCGGTTCATCCACGGGCTGCGCGACGTCACCGCGGAGGAGGGCCAGCCGCTCGCCGTCAGCGCGCCCTTCGTGGGCAACCCCGTGCCGGAGGTCACGTGGTCAAAGGACGGCAAGGAGCTCAAGCCCACGGACAAGTTGCTGCTCACTTGCGATGGCAAGAGGGTGAGTCGTTATGAGAACATTCGAGGCCGTAGCGTACCGCGTTAGCCAAGTCAATTACAATGAATTTCCGTATAAAATAAAGCCTAACCAGTAACTAATAAATTCAAAGTTGAATGATTGATCGCAGGTGGGGCTGGAGATCAGCGAGGCGGAGCTGCCGGACGCGGGCGTGTACTCGGTGCGGCTGGTCAACCCGCTGGGCGAGGACGCCACCGAGGGCAAGCTCACGGTGCGCAAGGTGTACCAGCCGCCCACCTTCTCGCAGAAGTTCACCGATTTGCAGCAGGTGAGAGCGTCGACGATATATGTCCCGAGGCCGTGGACCGAGAACGCCTGAACGTTTCTTGAAAACTCAATTACATCTCTTTAAAGTAAATTCAATTTAAGTAAAGTCAGGTCGAAAACGCACTGAAATTCAATCTACTACTTTATATCTAAAACGAGAAGTCATCGATAAGAGAATATTCATAACACTTTGTAATACGGTGTTATTTAACTATCGACATACAAATCGTGCCGTACCCGTTGATAAGGTAAATATTAGTCAATAAAGTAACACTCGTTCCAGCTGCCAACGTTCGACGCTAAATTCCCGGCGCGCGTGTACGGCATCCCGACGCCGGAGATCATCTGGTACAAGAACGGGCAGCTGCTGAGGCCCTCCGAGAAGTACAACATGAAGCGGGACGGCGACGCGTGCTGTCTGTACGTGCGGGACCTGGTCCCGGAAGACGCCGGACAGTACAGATGTATAGCGAAGAACAGGGAAGGGGAGGCCTCGTGCGAAGCCGCCCTGGAAGTTGTGGACAAGATGTAAGTTACTTTCGTTTACCCCGAATAAGAATATTTAAATCGTAAATCCTTCGTAGAGCTTAAACGTAGTGACCTTTGCACTGGTGTTTTAGATGTAAATTAATTAAAAAAAAAAAAAAAAAAAAATACAGTCTAATTGAGAACCTCCTCCTTTTTTTGAAGTCGGTTAAAAAATAAAATAATTCGTATATTTATTTCGAAAGAAAAAAATAAATAAACAGAAAGCAACAAGAATGAATGACCCGATTAACGTATTCTCGCATCGCAGAAGCCGCAAACAGAAGGTGGAGCCGCCGTCGTTCCTGAAGAAGATCGGCGACATCGAGGTGCTCCGCGGCATGAGCGCCAAGTTCACGGCCTGCGCCAGCGGCTCGCCCGAGCCCGACGTCGAGTGGTACGTTATACATATAAACTTCTGTATCTGCTGTTTCTGGACTTTTACGAAGATGCCCAGACAGAAAAAGAACAAAGGAAAGAATACAATATTAACACGATAATGCAGCGATACAAATAACGATAAACATACATTAACATAATGACCGACTTAACAGTGTATGGCTTTGCACCCTATTCATTTTTCTGCTTTATCCTGCTCTCAAAAGTTGTCTGGAAGAAATTGCAAAATTAGCGATAAAACTGCCTCAATATACGTATTGTCTAATACTCGTATATGTATTCTAAGGTAATTGTTTCTTGATGGTCTGTGCGATGAACAGTACAATCATGATAATAATCATGAAGGAATTTTGGTAAAAAGTGGCCGTCACTGCTGGCTCTTCATAGAATCGGGATCGCCATTTTTCAGGTAGACCATAATATGTACGTTAATACGTTTCCTGTACTACCTATGGCGCAGGTTCCGCAACGATGAAAAGCTGTTCCCCTGCGAGCGCATCCGGATGGACAAAGAGACCACCGGCCTCCTGCGGCTGACCATCAGCGGCATCGACCCCGGCGACGTCGGCACCTACAGGTGCCGCATCTACAACCCGCACGGCGAGGACTCTTGTACCGCGCAGCTCACCTACGACTGTGAGTTTTTTGTAATCTTCCATATATATTATCGTACCTCTCTCTAAAAAGTGAGCACCGAGTTTAGTTACAAAACTGAACCGGTGGCCGTTTGTCCCCAGCCCTAGAGCCCCTCGCGGGCAAGCGGCCCATCGCGGACCAGTACTCGGACTTCGACAAGATGAAGAAGACGGGAATACCGATGCCGCTGTCGGACAAGCCCATCATCTCCCGCATGGCCGACCGCCACCTCACGCTGTCGTGGCGGCCCTCCATCCCGCACGGCCCGCGCTTCCCCGTCACCTACCAGGTCGGTTGCCACTCAACAGATACAATATAATATTATTCATCAACAGATACAATATTACTCGATTCTTCTTTCCCGATAAATATGTATATACGTCCACGTAACAGTTGAATTGCCAGAGTTTTTTGATAACGGTTGTCATTTAATAGACGTTATCCCACACAATGAGACGAGCATTGATACCGTGAATAAAGTTGTACTAAAAGTATTACGATCTTTGACATAACTGCAAAGATGAATCATATAATTTACATAACAAACCCGCCGAGTGAGTTCGCCGCAAACGCAATATATCGGCGTGTGTGTGCGCGTGCAGGTGGAGATGTGCGAGATGCCGGACGGCGACTGGTTCACGGCGCGCACGGGCCTGCGCTCGTGCGCGTGCGACATCCGCAACCTCGAGCCCTTCCGCGACTACAAGTTCCGCGTGCGCGTCGAGAATAAGTACGGGGTCAGCGACCCCTCGCCCTACGCGCTCACGCACCGCGCGCGCCTCGAGCCCGACCCGCCCAAGTTCGGGCCCTACCTGCAGCCCGGCATCGACTTCCGCCCGGAGACCTCGCCCTACTTCCCCAAGGACTTCGATATCGAGCGCCCGCCCCACGACGGCTACGCCCAGGCGCCCAAGTTTCTCCGTCAGGAGTACGACTCGCAGTACGGGGTGAAGGGTCACAACGCGAACCTGTTCTGGTTCGTGTACGGCTACCCCAAGCCCAAGATGACGTACTTCTTCAACGACGAGCCCATCGAAATCGGTGGCAGATACGACTGGAGCTACACCAGGAACGGACAGGCGACGCTTTTCATTAACAAGTGAGCATTTCGTCACATACCACCTCGAAACCTCATTTCTGATAGTGAAAAGGACACGCACTTTGAATGGAAAATAAATATGGAAATGTTATTTTTATTGAAAAATTTGAACTTCGGTATCTCGTCAAATTAGGCGTCGAACTTTCTTTGTGTTACCCAAAAACAAACGAAAAATAATGGAAACCACCACTTGGCCTCTTCTGATATCTACACATCCGTTTATCAAATCGTCCTCTGACAGAATGCTGGAACGCGACGCGGGCTGGTACGAGGCCGTGGCGACCAACGAGCACGGGCAGGCTCGCCAGCGCGTGAGGCTCGAGCTGGCCGAGTACCCCACCTTCATCAGGAGGCCCGAGGAGACCGTGGTGCTGCAGCGCAAGACCGCCCGGATCGAGGCCAGGGTCACCGGCGTGCCGTATCCGGACATCAAGTGGTACAAGGACTGGCAGCCCATCGCGCCCAGTTCCAGGATAAAGGTGACATGTTTTCAAATACATTTTGTCTTTCTTTTGACTGCAATAATGTTGGTGTTTCAAGACCTACCAGAAAGCAGTATTTCCTTTTCACATCGAAGTTTGTAAGGTACAATAATAGTGGTTTCGTTGACTAAATGCGATGTGATCGACAACTGCAACTCATCGTCACCGCTGTTCCGTGGGTACAGATGCAGTTCATCGAGCCGGACACCGTGGTGCTGGTGATCAGCGACGCGATCCTCAAGGACGAGGGGCTGTACTCGGTGTCGGCGCGCAACGTGGCCGGCGCCGTCAGCTCCTCCGCCATGCTGCACGTGGAGGAGAGCGAGCACGAGTACTCCACCAGGTACGCTGCTACTGATCCTTTGTTGTACGACAATAGATAGCACCGCTCAGTGTTCTATCACGTACTCTGTCACCATGCTCTCGGTATCAATAACGCCTGGCGCTGTTGAGTATTTCAACATGAACGCGGTCTACGGACTTGCGGTATCCGACAAGAGATGGCGTGGACAATACTGCTCTATCGAACTGGCGAAAATTTCTCTTTCAAATTCCTATCCCTCGACGAAATTCGTATATCATACACTTAAGGAACATACACAAATTAAGATTTATCGTATGAACCTTAACATAAGTATATTTATTACATTTAAAATCTAGTTTATTTTGGCATGTCAACATGTTTTGTTCTAACATCGTATCGGCAGAATCCACGAGCACCTGCCCCGCGTGAAGCCCAGCACGAAGCCGTTCGGGGACTTCTACGACTTAGGCGACGAGCTCGGCCGCGGCGTGCAGGGCGTGGTGTACCACGCCGCCGAGAGGCTCACGGGTAACATCGACGTTTAACAGTGACTTGTTACATATTGAGTCTTAGGGCGAACGAAAAATAGGTCAATATATGCTAGGATATTAATATCTAAACCATCAGCTCGTTGTGTTATTTACAAGGGCATCTTAAAATCGGCTCTCGCCTCTAAAGTTGCCTAAAGTCTAACACTTGCCTCTCATCAGGTCGCAACTACGCCGCCAAGATAATGCACGGGCATTCGGAGCTAAAGCCGTTCATGAAGAACGAGCTGGACATCATGAACATCCTGAACGACCGCCACCTCGTCCGCCTGTACGACGCGTACGAGCACGAGCACACCCTGGCGCTGGTCACGGAGCTGGCGGCGGGCGGCGAGCTGGTGCGGGACCGCCTGCTGCGCAGTCAGGGCTACACGGAGCGCGAGATCGCGGGCTACGTCCGGCAGCTGCTGCGGGGCCTGAAGTACATGCACGACAACAGCGTCGCCCACCTGGGCCTCACGGTGAGCGGCGTGTTGGATGTCTCTATAATATATTCCCGTCGAAGTCGACAGCTCTCGCCAGTAGTCAAACTTGATGACCATCGCGTTGGAAGAAATAAAAACATTTTTCCGTAACCAGATCGGAGAGCTGCTGCTGACGCACGCGGGCAGCGACGAGCTGAAGATCTGCGACTTCGGCCTCTCGCGCCGCATCCATTTCAACAAGCACGCCGCCCTCGATTACGGCATGCCCGAGTTCGTCGCGCCCGAGGTCGCCGCCGGAGAGGGAGTCTCCTTCGCGGCCGACTCCTGGAGCGTGGGTATCATCACCTACATCCTACTCAGCGGTCGGTCGCCCTTCCGAGGAGTGAACGACGTGGAGACTCTGACCAGAATAAGAGAGGGCAAATGGGAATGGCACGACGAGGAATGGTGGTCCCGTTTGAGCCGGGAGTCCAGGGACTTCATCGGCAAGCTGCTGGTGTTCAACTGGCACGAACGGATGGACATCAACACGGCGCTGTCGCACCCCTGGCTCACTCTCGCCGACAAGATCTACAAGGACGAGTACATGATCACGACAGATAGACTGAGAAATTACTACAATTTGTACAGGCGAGTTACTTTGACACTTTTCTACGCAAAATTTAGCTTTCATGTAACTATTTTGAAGGTTTTTTCTGTACCTAATATTAATTTGTATCTGTGGGTCATCATGCCAACGCCTTTCGTCTTTAAGGATTGAGTTCGCAAGCAGTGCGAATGTCCCATATGACCTTCGGTGGACTAAAATGACAATGATGCGCACTCAAAATATAATTTCTACATATTGACAAAAAAAATACGGCAACTTTGTTGATAAATCTGATGGCGTGCCGGCGGCAGGGACTGGACGAGCAACGCGCAGTGCCGCACGTGGTTCCGGCGCCGGCCCCTCAGCGGCGCCTTCACGCACCCCTCCAAGATGGTGTACCCGCCCGGGGAAATATACACCCCCGAAGGTAGATCTATCTATATATTTATTGTAAAACTATTGATTACAAACCGTAAAAGAATTCCTACAAGTCGAACTCTTAGAAGCTAGTAAAGGGTTGCT
>DWEM01004091.1:0-10028 GCA_018245935.1 Agara belti belti | reverse complement strand
TATGCCAATTTATTTATTTTTATTAATTTATTTATTTATTAATAAATACAAAATTTGGTTTTGTATTTTTTATGCGAAATTTCAATAATTTTAATATTTGAGAACATTATGTATCCCTAACTATAATAAACAACATATTTTGTATAACTCATGTTCTAATTAACGGTGTGTGAGTAGTGTGAGTATTGAGTAGGAGTATTAACAATATCCAACTGCGAAACAATAATATTATATAATTTTGTAGGTACTAGTGTCTGAATCGAACAAAGGAAGCTTGCCAAAAAAAATCACTATGGCAATTCCGAAGCCATTCAATTTCTACGGGGGTTTTTTATTATGAAATATACCATAATATATTTAAGAGTTACCGGTCGCAACCGTAAAAATACCGTCATTATTACTGCCTGATCACGGGACGGGTTGATACCTACAATACTTTATTGCAAATGATTTTGACGTCAAAACATTCCTGTATGAAGAACTTACTTTGTTTTCAGCCTCTACGCATTGGACTGGATTGTAAAGATTCTCTTCTGGCTGTTGATACTATCCGTCCTGGTGTCCTGGTGCAAGCCAGTGAAAAGCTTGTTGGCATTTGGCGAGCCGGTAGTCAAACATCTACCATTTTTAGGAGCCGCCGTATTCGACGAAACGCACAATTAAACAATAATTTAGTCACTTTATTATTGAACTTGTGTTACTTAAGGCGCGGTTCAATATTAATTATCTTTATTTTAATCATAATTGTGATAAAGGCTGTAGATGGAATATATTAATATTCTTGTATTTAGAAAAAATGGTGGCTGGTGTTGATTTATTGTGTATATGTAGCACTATCTAGGTTATAATAACTTACAAGGAAATGTCGGTAAGAATTGTTTGTATATTGAAACAAGTTATTCACTACAACATTTATTATTGAAAGTTAAAATACAACTACACATATAATCCATTGAAATGTGAAAGATATTATTGTATAAAGAATCGTATTCGTTATCTTAATAAAATAGACATCAAAAGGTTACAAATATTATTAATAAATATGGGTGAATAGTGTAAGTTGACAATTGAAAAATTGTTAAAATGAAATAAAGATATTATCAAAAGTACAGTTCATTTCTTTCATAAGTATGAGTGTAAAGTAAAATATCCATCACATAATATCCATCATATAATAAAAAGTGTAAAAACCAATTTCTTATAAATAAGCAAAATTGTAAATACTTAACACAAAATAGTCTTTAGATATGAACACGTTTGAATATTGCACATAATCCCACAACTATAAAACATAAATTATAAATAATATATTGTATAATTATAACAGATAGGTTAAAAAAATTGTGCATCTAAAATTATATTACTTAAAAAATTAAATAATTTCATTAAAGAGTACTTAATTTTATAACAAAATTACTAAATAATCAGGATTTTTGAAAATTAAATAACAAAAGTACAATAAATCTATGTTGCAAAATTTACAAATGAGAGGAATTAAAAATAAATTCAGTCGAGATGCGTAGGCGATGCAAAAGTAAACGGAATGTGAAATGAAAAGAATTATAGAAAAAAAATAGAATTCCTTTCAATGTGAAGATCAATACATTTATTACATTATGAAATTAATTGTTCTAACCGATCAAAAATGTTTTACTGTATCACCCGTCAAAATACCCCCTTACCCCCTTACGATCATTGTAATTGATCTGAGACAAGTAGCAAGTGAATATTGAAAGCATACGTTTCATGTATTCTTTCAATATTCACTTCAAAACCGCTCATAGTTCCACTGAAGTGCTTGTAATAATACACTTTAAACTACTGTATATTTAAGATATTTTTTTTCAAATGAGCTACTTAGTTGTTTTAGACGTGATTTATTATAATCGACCCCATCATTTTTGAAAAATAAAAGCACAATAATTTTTACATTGTTTTACAAGGGCAATAATCAATGATCTCAATGGTTTTAAATTTCACTCATTAATGTTCGAGTGGAATTCCCTAATGGGATTGTTACATTGTAACCACATTCGAGTCACTGATTAGTAAGATGGTAAGCATTCTTAATCTTATCCCCCATTTCCCATCCGCGAACTTTTGAACAGCGCCGCGTACATAAAGTAAACAAACAGTAGGTTGGACTAACCTAGAACATTATCAGAAGTTACTGTCTACATAGTAAGACTAATCACGTACCTAATTTTTTTTTGTTTCGAACAAAAATACGACATCTACTACAAAATAGTACATTCAAAAATACTAACATCAATCTTAATTACGAAAATTGATTACTTATGTCAAATATTTGTCTTGCTTTATTGATTACCTATACTTAGAAATGCAAATTTGACACATACTGCTGTTATTGTGCAATGTCACAACACAGAAGTATAGATATGAGAATATATGATATGATTTATTTGAAATACTAAAAGACACTGATATTTATACTATGAATGCCACTACACAGAAGTATTGGTATACTTAATAATTATATGGAATACTACATAATACTGCTGTTTAAATGCAATCGATGCCATAACACAGAAGTATGTCAAATACTGAAGAATACTGCAAATTTTAACTTATCAACGCCATAATACAGACTTGTCTGAAATTGTTAAGTATAACTGCTAATTCTAAATTATCTACGCCTCTATGCACATGTATAATTGTATGTAACAATTTATAATAAGTATACATAAGCTACAAACATGTCAAATATCGAAGAAAATCTACTACTAATTATCCCTACCGGATATGTACTCATAGATAGGTAGATACTCAAATGTACTGAAATGATTAAGAAAACTGCTAATTACAAGTTATCAATGCCATAAGATAGACATACATTGTAATAATATAAGTAAATATGTATAGGTATTACTCAAAATTACAGTATGTACGTAATAACTTTTCATAAGAAGTTTCATAGCATTTAACACTTTATGTTCAATGAGAGAATAAAACATCTCTATACTACTGTAAAACACTACTCACAAAACCAATCATCATTCCACAGATTGTTATAGCCACATTAAGTATAGATAGTACGCTTACTACCCATACGGTCTTGTTACTCCCAACATCAGGGACGTAACTGCTGATCAGGTTCAGGGAGATGAGGGCCAACAATGGCCGCGCCACACCGTATCCTTGTCAATCAGTATCCTGGCCATCTTGAGGCAACATGCGTCACACATTAAGTGAGTGCAGATATCCAATAACGATTAAAACTTCACATATCACTTTTTAGTGCATGTTTATAAAAAGCACATATTATATGAATTGTTCTAGGAATATTACGTATATAGTTTATGGATTTACATAATTGATTAAAAATGGCAATACATGAATTTGTTTCACATTGAAAGTAGGTAGAGTATTAAATATAGTTCATAAGTCTCATGTCTAACAGGATAAAGTACCTAAAAAAGTACATACTTAGTGCCCTATAATCTTAAAAAGACTCCTTATTGATATAGTTGATCAAATAGACATCAACTAGACAAAATGTATACACAAGAATAGTGAATGTTTTTTTTTTTCGACCCTTTTGTTGGTCCACTGCTGGACCGGGTCTCCTCTCATAGTGAGAGGGATTGTAATATTACAATCTTCTAATACACATACAATTATGTACCTAATATATACTTCACTTATAAGTGAAGTATCTAATATATACTTCACTTATAAGTAATATGTATCTAATATATACTTCACTTATAAGTGAAGTATATATTAGATACATATTACAATCTTCTAATACAGATAAAATTTTCACAAAATACGACATCAATATTTAAGCAAGTAGTAGACATCGATACAATGATAGCAAGTGATAAAAAAATAAGAGCATAATACCTAGATTACTACCAATCATATTAGTACAATATAGAAGAAGTAACAAATGTTTTTGTAGGAATCATTTATAGAGTATATTATTAGTATTATTATTATTATTAATAATGTTCAAGTTATATTAATGTTACACTGAATGAACACTCAAAGCTATTATATTTGCCAGTTCTATGTTAATAAGTCCGTTGAATATAACACCATAGTATAATAAATATTTACATCCCCAGTTTAAGTGGCCCATATGAGCTGGACGATTGCCAGTGCTTCGGAAACACTTAATTCACTATACTACCCTCTAAGGAAAATTCACAGCTGCACATGTTTTAGACATCATTTACTTAACATACATTTCATGAAAGCGATATCCTCTTTTAAGTTTTTACAAAACTTTCTGAATTCTCATCTCAGGGTAATTATGGTTTTGTTACCTGTAAAATTTACACAATTGTGTAATATTTATGGTAACCGCTCACCATTTCATGTCAATGCATAGTAAATATATTACTGTAAATGCAATTTTACCAATTATATTTAATAGTTTGATTATTCAATTTTTTTTAAAAGGAAGGAAAAGTTCATGTAAGCAAATATATTTAATAGAATAATCGGGACATCAGTATTACTATTTAAAGTACTCTTTAATAGTCTTGTTTGAACACAAACAGAACCAGATGCTCTGGTTATTTGAAATAACCCCTTTGCAAGAGTAATATAGGGTACATATAAGCTAATCAAGGTTAAAACACCCTGCCTAGCCCTGTATAGTAAAGTTATTAACTGTATATGATACCTAAAGAGAATTTATTGATTTGGCAATATTAATTTCTTTTTTTTATTAGGTAAAATATTGCCTAAAATATTGGTATCACATTTTATCACATGACACAAATAAAGTATTAAAAATACAATGCCTACCATCAGAAAATAGACTAGATATTATTCCAGCTCTTGGTCAACAACGAAAGTATCAAGAATGTGTGACTATATAGTTTAACAAGCCTTATATACAAAAGCTACAACCACTGATTCTACTAAAATGACACATTACATTTGAATGATTGAGAAGAAACCAAAAAAAACTAGACCAACCTTAACTTGGTTTACAAAGCCACACAATTACAATGTGTGGAAAACTCTATATACTCCCATGAGAACAATCTAGGGAACTTCTCCTCCTCCTTCCCATTCCTCCTTCTTGTTATCAAATTGTATATCAGATATCAATACAGGAGATCACCATCATCATTAAAGCATCTCTCATCTTCGTAGAAATCTACATTCGAATCACAGTCAAGTTGCATCAGTCTTACATCTAATAACTGATAAAAACCAGTATATGTATTGTACCATAAGTGAATGGCGAATTTATTATAAGTATAGCTGTACGCTTTACAACCAAATACTCTAATGGTGCTTACATCAGGCTTAGAGCCAGACCACATTTCTTCTGGTGTCACATTTGTGACAATCTTATTTGGTGTCACATTTATAAGCAACATAACAGCAATCGCAGCCTCTGCCCAAAAGATAAAGTTCATTTTGGCATCTTTCAGAAAAGTTATCATCTTTTCATAAATACGAAAGCGTGATTCAGTTATAATATCGTTTCTAATATAAGAGTGTTGATAAGGGATATTACTTCTTGCCATAAACTTTTTCATTCTACGGCAATCCCTCTCCGAGCATGTCGATTCATGGGCAGATTTTATAACGCCTATTTCAAGATTGGTCACACTTTCGATTTGTTTTTTAAATCCCAACACAAGCTGAGGAAGCTTCCTGTGTGTGTTAAAAAAATAAGAAAAGCACTTTCTGCTGTAGTCATCGATAAACACTGCAATATATCTGTGTCCGTCCAAAAAGCTGGGCAAATATGGACCCATCCAAAAGAAATAGACTACCTCCAAAATTCTTGTTGTTCTTGGGTACATAATCAAATCATATATCGGCTCTGTCACTGGTATAGCAGGTGGTATCGAATAATTTGGGCAACTATTTACAGAGCACATGATGATGTTGATATCATTCGAAAAAATTATGCCTGTTGCAAGTCTGCTTTGGAGTAATAATAAATCTGACATACTAATGTGCCCCAATCTTCGATGCCATAAAGTTTGATCTAAAGGCTCTGGCGCTTTCGACATCAATATATATTGACCGCGATCAACTCGCCGACCCACTGCTGTAACGCAGCCGTCGACTACAAATTCAGACTCCTCAAATACTTCGCAACCGTTCTTACGAAACACAACTGTATGACCCGCATCCGTCAAACATCCCACGCTTAACAAATTAATCGTCGTCCCAGGAAGAAGCAGCACGTCGTCAACTCTGAACCCATTTTCATCTATGTTTACAGTTCCCGTTACCTGAGCTACAGTGGACTGACCATTTGCAAACGAAACTGCTGTTGGAATTATGTGCCTTGTATTCTCTAGCCATTTTATAGCATTTGTACAGTGGTTCGTTGCTCCAGAATCCAGCAACCAAACGTCGCTCGCGACTGGAGCCGTGGGCAATCCTGGATATGCAGGGATAGGATAAGGTCCGTAATAATAAGGAACATAGCACAAACTATAGCCTCCAAACTGATATGCCATTTTAATTAACTACTTTCCGCATTGAGTTAAAGAATAATTTTCCATCAGTTTTTGTCAATATTAACAGGTACGAGCTTCATAAACATGAACCGGGTAAAAAATAAAAGGTTTTCATTATAAATATACAACAATAATTAAATACTGATGAATATAGGACAAAGACGAAGATCGATTTACTAGTAACAAGCTAGTTTCAGAGCTTTATTGATCAATATCAAGGTACTTATTAAATATGACAAGCCTAAAAATTCCGGATGTAACTACGTTTCGTGTTATACTAAAAGCTAATAAAAAGTCAACAATTATTAAATGTTGCAAAATAATAATACATTTAATAATAATATATTTAAAAATTTATGATGTTTAAATAAATTTTATAAACGAAAAATTATCTTTAATTTAGAGACACCTATAAAACGGTGTATGTGAAAATTGAACATTACCTGGAACGAAAAAGAGCCCAGCAACTCGATAATCTGCGGTAGTAAGAGAGAGAGAGAGAAAAAAGCTCGGCGGGAATATTCAATTATACAGAAAAGCTTACACATTGTCGAGAGGCCAAAATAGTCTCGATTCGAATATATTTACATATAACCTATTTGAAATTAATGCATGCTGAATTACATTACATACATTACCCGAACTTGCGATCTAAAAGTCTGGGCTCGTTAATTTTTAATTCGTAGTCTCCAAATCTACCATCAAATTGATTTGAAGCCCCGACTTGTTTGAACCCAAATTCGAGATGTTTAACTACTCATATTATCATTAGATATTAAATGTAATACCGATATCGAAGAATTTCATTATTGACCTGTTTGCGTATGTATGTGACGTCAATAGTGTTAAGGAAAATACGATACATTCATGAGCTCGTTTATGCAGGAACACTGAAAAACACGTAAAAAGTAGACTATATGCTGTATTCATAATTTATAGGGCTATTTATATTCGTAACCTAAACTGAATGGACAAAAGTTCAAGGTTATGTATTAGCGACAATTTCAAAAATGAAGTCTTTGTTCTAGAAAATATGGATGTTCAATAGTGTAAGTTTCTAAAATTCATATACATATATAGATATATTACTCAATTTAATAGGGACCTGGCGTGACATGTAGGTATGTATAATACTTAATTAAAATTAGTAGTACTCCTACCTGGCGGTGGTAGATATTAGAAATATACATAGAAGTCTTATGCCAATAATACTTCAGTAAGGATTGGATCTTTGGTTTCATATTTGGATAATAATCCTCTTAATAAATGTTTTCTTAAGCAAGACATTTATAAAAACAATCCCATGGAGCAAATTCAGTACTCTAGGACTAGGCAGGTTGTGGGAAAAAATACAATTCCCAACAATATTCAAATATTGATCAAAAAAGCTTGAAAAAGTTTAAGGACAAGCAATTTATTAAAACCCATAAATATTTTTAGTGTTTTATTAACTGTAATAACTTAAATCAAGATAATAAATATATTCATTGCAAAACAAAAAATATTACACAATCTTAACATACACACTACTCATACATAGAGCAAAATTTATAATACGCAAATAAATGAAATATTAAACAAACATGTTTGTTAAAATTCTATCAAACTATTCAATCTTATTTTAAACATAATTGTAATAAAGAAGCATATGAGCCTAGCACATGGTCACCCTTGACAGTGCGCAAGCGAGAACATTTGAATGACAAAACAAAATGATAACTATACTATGTGAGCGACTGTCTGAACAGCAGGCCGGTGAATTGTAATGAATTCGTAACAGACTACAATGTTGTATACTGTATTATTGTACCTATGCAATCCTTACAAAACACTGCAGCTGATAAACTCTGCATTAGATCGGTACACTACCATGTATGACTGACTATTGGGTCACACAAACTGTTTACAGTAAAGATATTAATAATATAATTAATCGAACCAGGCCCAAGGTTCAGGATCATAATATCTTATATGCTGATATTAATTTATACTTCTTTATTAACTTTTTAAAACTTATGGACAACTGACAAACACTGAACTCTGATGCCAAGTTTACATATTTCTATTACGGTAACCATACAGCTGCAAACATAATTTATTTTAAATCATGATATCAAGAGTCTGAAACGTTTTTGGGGTTTTTCTTAATAAATTGTAATAACACTGGTCATCACAATTTATAACAAATAATCTGGCCCATTTGAAGTATAAGTAGCATTGAGGATTTTTTAATAACCCTCATTTAAATTAAGTGATTAACAAACTACTCCAACAACAATGAACTGGCTTAATGGAATACCTCATTAATCAGCCATACCTGATCAATTGGTACGATTATCCATGATTGAGACCTCTATCTAAATGTACTCATGTGTATGCAATATTAAATATATCATAATCTATTATGGTGTTTTAAATATGGCAACACATTTCTCACAGTTATTGTAAATAACAGTAGTAATGATTTATTATCGGGTAAACATCTTATGAGTCAATCACAGAGGAACTGCATTAAAATTATGTGCACGGCATCTCAAATGCAACAGATCTGTCTGCTGAAGAAACGAAATCAAGTATGTTCATTGTATGTGTATGTGAGTTGCATTTATCATTATCTTAACTTAAACCAACTGTCATATATAATAGATGCATCGCTCTCATAGTACAGTTTCAAATTTACTGAGTAGCATTGATAATATCTACAAATTCTGGCTTAAGACTGGCACCGCCCACAAGAAATCCATCGATGTCTGGGCAAGCAGCAAGCTCTTTGGCAGTGGCTCCCGTCACAGAGCCTCCATACTGGATCCGGACAGCCCCGGCTACATCGGCAGACACATTAGTCGATAGCCAGTTCCGAAGAGACGCGTGAACATCTTGAGCCTGCAAACAAATATGTTGAAGCGCTTATTTTGAGCAAAACAGTAATTACAATGTAGACAAAACATTAATTACAAAGTAAATACCTAAATAATTTATCAACAAACTATAAAAAAATCGATATGATATTATGTATCGCATTATAATTAACCATCCACATCATTCACATAACATTATGCAAAATAATAAGCATAAGGATATACCTTTAAAAATGTAATAAAATAAGACGAAAATCGGAAAGACCCAATTTTAAAACAAAACAAAAAACATAATTTATCACAAAATTTATGATTATTTGCCAGAATAAATAAGTTTGTTACGAAAAATGACCTTCATTCATCAGCGTGAAATACCACCTCTGGCCTTTGATAAAATTAGTTTATTACAATGTAACATCACAATGTAATCAGAAATAAATATTTTTAAATGTCACACACAAAATTGTATTTAGAACAAGGCGGTGAGGCTGAACTGACAGATATTAACCAGCAATGGAATTTGTTGTTTGTATACCAATACATGTCGTTTTTTTAAAAAAAAACGTAACATCACGCCTGTATTCCCCGAAGGGGTAGGAAGAGGAGTGTAGTACACCCCCACAGTTACGTTTAAGTCCCATAATGGAATAGGTGGTGAGCGTATTGCCATGCACCGGGCACACATCCAGACTCCGAGTCACTACTA
>DWEM01004090.1:0-10029 GCA_018245935.1 Agara belti belti | reverse complement strand
GACCCGTTGTCTGGATGTGTGCCCGGTGTATGGCAATAGGCTCACCACCTATTCCATTGTGGGACTTAAACGTAGCTGGTGATATGTGGGGGTGTACTACACTCCTCTGTCTACCCCTTCGGGGAATACAGGCGTGATGTTACGTTATAATTTACAGTGACAAAAATCTATTTGTCACGTATAAATTAACATAGCGGTACAGTCGCGGCGAATACGCTTATGCTGTAGTATATGACGTTAACGTAGAATATGTAATATATATGTCAGTTAATATAACGCGTCGTTAATATGTCAAATGGATACAGCAACAATGCGATATGAAAGCAACGCACACAATTAGGCGTACACAGTGCTCGGAGAACTACGGTGCGAGGTCACAGGAATAAATATACAAATTGTAGATTTTTTTATACTTTTTGCAATTTCTGCACTAATGATATTATACTACGTGGACCATTGTTATCATTATCATAATAAATGAAGCAGCCTCGAGTAGTTATATTGCTTGATAGGTTTGTATTAATTATTAATATTATTATACCATCACGCCAGGTTCCCAACGGGGTAAGCAGAAAGCACCGAGTGCCAAATATCTCTATTCTTGTAAACCTAACGTAGTTATTCTACATTCATCACTCTCTTCAAACAAACTCGCCGGTTTCGGTGACTCGACTCCCCATCGGCCACTATCTGACCTATTTGGTCGGGGCAAGAAAGTCTTGGTCTCTAATTGTCTTCGGTTCTATAAAATTGTGAGGAAATCTGACAATCGTCCCTAATATAATGATTTTAAAGAAGTATATAGTAGTCATATCTTTGGTAATAAATAATAACGAAGATAGAAAAGGTACTTTGGACTATTACGTTTGTGCCTTTTTATATAACAAAAATCCAACCTTAATAAATTAATCACAGTGTCTCAACGTTGACGTAAATACTAGTGGTTATAAATTACTTTAGTTAATCCAATAATTAATTTGATGGTATATCACTTTTATCATGGCATTAAAGCGCTTATCACACACTTACACATATTATTATTAACACGCAAGGAACCCGTGCTACGTGTTTTTAAACTATCTCTCGATAACCTGGTAATAATATATAATTACGATAATTTGTTGATATGTTTTAGGGTACCTGAGACTGGTACTGAACTGGTCGCCGATCAAAGAAATCTCCATACAATTTACGTTAATATTTTCGAAATAACTAGCAGTTCCTACCGTCTCGCCTACGGGCATCCTTTCGACTGAAAAATAAATGAGTCCATGACATTAAGCCCGTTAGAACGTAAATTAAGTCTGAAAATAATCAAGAATGCAGTACATCAGTGAGTTTCGAATAACTCAAGAACGAATTCGCGAGTTTTATTGCGTTTGTTGCAGTTGCAGCTTTTAAGCCAAAAATGCATCTCAACTAGAAATTGATCAGATTTATTGGAGCTTTCGTAAACCATACTTGGATACGGTGGAGCCTCAAAATACCAAAAATAATAAACGATAATGATGTTAAAATTATATTAAGGGTATGACATAAATGAAGGACACATGCAAAGCTTAACTGGCCTCGTGATCGAGTGGTTATAGACCCTGACTGCAAAACCGGAGGTCGTGAATTCGATTCCCACTCGGGACAAACATTTGCGTGATGAGTACACTTGTTTATTTTGTGCCTGGTTGTAATAAAAGTATCTATGTATATGAGTATTATATTGTATATATATGGATAATCAGTTGTCCGGTTATCATAACAATTAGACAATTGAATGCCTTTCAATTGTTATAGGACAACATATATGCTACTTTTTATCCCGAAATTCCTACAGAATCGAAATCTCCGCGGGCAACACCGCAGGGCACAGCTCTATACAATAAAAGAAATAACCCACGGAATAGCTAGATATGATATTGCCAGCTACTGTATGTTGTTTGTAGAATTTAGGCATTTCCAACAAATAATTGATTTAAATTGCTTAATATATTCATTGTGAGTAATTATATTTATATTGAATTTGATATTTGTTTTTGCAAGAGTAATCTTTAAGCTTCTCTTGACGCCCTAGAATAGAGCACCTGAAGAATGGTGAATACTATCTTGTCTTTTTTTGTCTTCCAATGTTAACCAACCATATCTCTACCGCAATATTTGCCATTAATGTTATCTGCAAATAAAAATGTTATTGTATTGATATTTCGAAGTAATCAATTATATCACTGAACAATCTAAAATGTAGCGAAATTTTTTAAACGATAAAAACCTATATTCTAATCTAGCGTTATCATCATTTGTGCACCCAAACGATCCAATATGTGCTCTATGTGTTTGCGAATAAGATGTACAATCGAATTGGAGCAAGTACGCGCGATATGAAACTATAAAATTGATAACTTCCGATGGCTTGTCTATTTGAGTCGTTTAGTTATTTATCAGTAAATAAATATTCGGGTTGGGTTTATATAGATAAATATAGCATTAAGTACATGTATATTGTTTTATTACATAAGTTCGGCAATTGTTTGGCAAATGTACGTTTAGAGAGCTTTGAGAACATAATAATCACATGTAAACATTAAGCCTTAGTTAAGTTAAGATTAAATCATTTTGAATTGCGAAATTTGTTTATCGATCGCTTATTGTTAAAGGACGAACTTAGATATTTGAAATAGACTAGCATTTGACAACAATGTCAGGATGGGAAGCGACGAAGGCCTACGATGTAGCGTGTTTACCTAGCAGATGTGTATTCACTCTACGTTTTAAAAGTTCTAAATTATACTGTTCGGAAACACATAAATTTATAGTAAAAAAAGTAAGTATCTCATTTTCTTTCTTAACTTACTCTGGAGGTACAACACATAGGTAGGTACTCATGTGACTTTCATATTTTCAATAAATTACTAAAAACGGAACTATGTATGTATTCCAAAGCAAGTCTTATTGTACAAATGAGATAAATGTATCCTTTTTTGGTTGTATTTTATACTCTTTATACTTGATTTTTTTATGTAAATACATAAGTTGGCATTGGGTTACTTTAAACGTGGTCGGCTATGTCGCTATAGATCTTCGCATTATGAAATACAAATGAGTGGGCACCAAAAAGCCGTTGTCACTTGACCTGCGGCGCGCACCGTGGTCGCTCGCGCGGGCATCACGCGCGTCCGACGCGGGCCGCGCCTGTGTGCGCCGCGCCTGTGTGCGAGCTGTAATAGAGCGATGACGTGATTTCCTGCGCTGAGTTATTGCCACTGTACCGGCGCTAAATGGTTCGAGCGCTGTGACTTTGTAGGGGCGTCCGTTTCACACTAATTGAAGTGAGTGCGTGCGCTACGAAACTACTATCACTATTCTTGTATCATATGTATACGAAATATGACAGATATATATAACTTTTTTGGTAATTTTGAAGGAAATAATAGATTTACGATTTAAAGATCATACGAATATACTTCATTAATTGACTTTAATAATATTTATAACATTTAGTATTCTGTCAATGTTTTAGTGAGCATAGTACATAGTATTAAAGTTAAATAACTACAATATTCAGTTGAATAATATGATTTAGCCTCAATGCAAGTTTTATAATACTTTAAATATCTCGTCGATAAGTGTACACTTATAATTATGTATACACTTATATTTCGTTTCAATTATATATATGCTGAATATACTTTAACTTAACGTGATATGGCAAATTTCCCTTATGATGACATCAACAAAATGAGTTCTCAATTTTCACTAACGTAAGTCGTAAACTTATCTAAAGCTGTTTCATATTAATTTGTTGTATTATTAGGAGGCGTTTGTAGCCGATAATATAATTATTTTAATATGTCATATCTTTGTTGATTAACGAGGTATATTGAGGTGTGATTATAATTTAGTTAGCGATTGTGATCGTTCGATAAGAATTAACAATTTATTGATAGCTTGAATTGTCGCATTGAAAAAGTGTCTTCATCCCAAGTATTACCTATTTTTAACCTGTTAACGTATTATTCGGATAAAATTTATTGTGATTTTTTCTATTTTAACGTTCTTTAGTTTTCCCACCTATTTAATATCCGTATATTCAAAGTCCATAAAATATTTTAATCTACAAAGTGCACAACTTTTGATTTTATTATGTCATGTCGAGTCTGTACTTTTAAAAGCTCAATAAACAACGACGCCCGTCGAAAGTCATGCGATGCAACATTCCGAGGGGGTGGAGAAGGCAACAACTCATAAAATTAAGCGATTTGGATGTGAGTTAGTCTAACTGTGAGGATCGTCGCGTTAGCACTGCCGCCGTCCCGCTCGCACACTCACACGCTCGCGTACGCACACAGCCGCTCAGTACGACACCGTACGCGATCGCGCTTCGTACCTCAAAGCAATTCTGCAGAACCCATTATTGTTCCCGCCATAATACGGTGACAGGTCATTCGGAATGACAGTTTAATTTTTTAATCTGTGACCTTAATATTATTTTTAAAATTGAATTACTATACAGCCAGTGTTTTGTGATTGAGTGACACGGATATCCAACCTGTCAGGTGAGCTTATAAAATGTATTTCGAATAGGTTCATTAAGTTTAATGAAGCGCGAAGTCCAATTAATTTATTCCAGTGGTTATGTAAATCGGATTAGTGGACGACGATGCGAATAATTAGCTATTCGAGCGTTTGTTGTTATTAATCCAAATTGATTTAGTAAATGACAATGCTCGTGAATATCAGCTGTAAATAAAGATGAAAGGTGAAAGAGATCGTGTGACTCTACACTTGGGAAATCCCTTTCTGCATCTACGTACAGTTTTATAATAACTATACATCATAATAATAATCAGACGATTAATTCAATAATAATGTATAAACATAGCGCAGCTGTTAAAATAAAATACCTACATATAATTTGTTTGTAAACATGAGCTTACAGAACTTTTTTGGCAAATAGGTATATATCATTTATAGCAGATTAAATCTTCAAATAAGTAGGTGTGTTTGTAATCAAATGATCGATGGTTAACGTTGCACTAATTCCTCGAGCTAATACCAGTTTATTGATAGGTAATCGATATGATTAACGAGCTTTTCATAACTACTCATTTATGATTGCAAGCATTATTTTTGTAGAGATTACCTATTATCTATTTTTTACTACCAAAATGATCGTATATGATTGTTACGTTTTCTGTTGATAACGATTACCTAGGTAGGCAGGCAATTGTTAGGTGAATTTTAATTAGTATATTGTAAGTATGTACATTTAGAATATTCATTGCTTGTTGCTGGCAAATAAAGTTCAATTGACGTGAAACACTTGCAGTAATATTTTTATGATTCGTTTCGAGCATTATTCAAGATGAATTGGAACAAAAAGAGCACAGTGATTAAGACCAATGAGTATAAAATCGTTTAACTTTATTATCTTACTAAATATGTACAGGCGATGCAATACTCATAAACAATATACATATTTGCCGTCTCTAGACGATAATAGAAAAAGGTTATCGTAAAAAGTGGAAAGATTTAAAATGATAGTCATGCTGTGTTAGTCAGGGTTTGTCAAACTTTATCGTGTAGCTTATTCATCACATTTATCATTCTACTGTTGGACAAGTGTCTTTTTCAGACCGGGAAGGCTAGACCATTGTCTGTGACACCAGCCAAGCTAGCTGGAAAACTTCGCTTCGAAGAAAATATTGAGAATTGAGTGTGGAACTTTCTTCAGGATGACAATTTTCCTTTGATAAAATTTTATTTATCTGTTCTATATTAATAAATTTTCTGTGATGTGAAAATTCCGTTTGTTGATAGCTTGATTTGGCTAAATTTTACAGTAAAAATAATTTTATTTTATTGTATTGTTTAGTTTACTTTATAAACAAAGTTTTGTTAAATAAAAAATAATAAAAGCTGTAAAGTTTGCAATTTTTTTATGGGTAAACTTAATAAACTTCATGATCAGTTTTGTAGTAAATGCTGCAGGTTACCGCGTATGACTCCTAAGATTGTTCGGTAATACTTTAACACTATTCTTAAACAGTACACATTTCTATTATTTACAAATACAATATATGCTTTATGGTTTCTTACAATAAAGTTCTTAGATGTGAAAGAAGTTTTAAAGTTAGAAGTTATTTCTTTTATGTAACGCAATTACGAATCCATCCAATCCGTCCGATGTTAAGATTGTTTATTGACTTTTCTCACCGCCATCAAACGCGCGGCTCTTTATTTGTGAATGTATGTGTTCTCTACCAAAATTAAGTAGAAATGGAATACTGGGACCATTTACCCCCTGCGAAGCGAAACGTACCGCTGCTTTGAATCGTGTCGAATTAAGGTTTATTAAAAAACTGCTTGTTATCTGCAACTTCATGCGCTTTCCCGCGTAAATGAGTGACTTTCCTGCAACTACTACCTCGATACAGATGATAAGTTATCACTGCAGTAACTTTTGTTAAATATAGTCCTTTATCTACTGCGTTTTGACCTTAGATTATAAAACGTATTGCTATAAATTAAAAATTAATGAAGGAAAAATATCTTGAGAAAGTCTCCGCATCTTAAAGTGTGTTAAGTAAATAATGATTTGTGAGGTGTACGTAGTCTGCCAATCCGAACTTGGCCAGTGTGGTAGACGCCTTAAAAACTTTTACACTATAAGAGTAGATACGTGTTCAGCGGGGGAACAATAGAATGGTTAAAAAATATATTTTGGAGTTTATATAAGAAGTTAATAAGTAGCAAATAATTTTTAAAAACATACTTAATATACAAATGTTCTCCACGATACTATTTTATTATATGTATGGATTGTAGAGTCAATTATGACAGATACTAAAATGCTGTGGGAATTAAAATTTTTAATCTCAATTAACCACTTAAAGAACTCTACCGTTAGTCCACATATTTAGTCATCACGGGTGATTGGAATATGCGCATATAAATAGGTGAATTATTTCGATAGAGTTCGAAAAATCATTCGAAGCGATTAGATATTGATTAACAGTCAGTCATCTGTCAACATGATTGAAAAGTTCGTCTAAATTGTTATTGAACGATTTTGTCGAGTCGCCAATAAAATAGACTTTTTTAAGGCTCTTCTAATTTGGATAAAACGATTATTTCTTCGATGTATGTGTTGTTTATTAAGAAATAAGTTAAGTAAACGGCTTGAGCAGGTTCAATTTCATGGATTGAATTAATTTATAAACTTAAATATAGGATTTAATTGTTTTGAAATAATGTTTATTATAATTTATTTATTTATTGAATTAGTAAACAGTGGTCACAAATTATATACTTTTACGTGTAATACTAAACAAAATAATATTAATAATAATTTTTGGTGGGACACTCATAACATGTAAACTCGGTTACAATTGAAAAACTTAAAATATCTGCAGATTCACAGATAAAGATCTAGTATAAAGTTTTTATATACATTAGGTCATAAGTAATTATGGAGCGTAGGAGGCATCTGATCCGAAGTAGCCAGCGCCGTCTATGCGTTTTTATGTACTACCGTCTAGTCTATATAATACTTAATGTTTTTATGTCGTAATTTATGCAATAACGTACAAGACATAAGTATCATTACAATATTGTAACGGGCTTAGAAATGACGTCTGCTCCGAGCCGCCACAGGCCGGCCGCCAGCGGGAGACACCGACCGTTCGTTGTTTCGGGTCCCCGATTTTATATCGCCTTTAATATAGTTTAGAAGCGATAAGCGTAAATTAGATATTAAACAAAATCTTTATAACTCAATTACTACTAAGACGATAAAATGAATTGTTTTAAATAAGGTGTTTTATATGAAAAAATGCAGTTATTAACTAAATGTACGGTATGCGAACTGATTAAAGTATGAATTTTTAAAGTCACTTAATTTTACCTCCAGATAGAACGACCGGTAGAGATCACATAAATATTAGCGCTCTGCGGGAATCGAACCCACTGACGTGCCCGGGTCGACACTTAGGATGGCTGATCAAATTCGTTTTTATTCCAGAACAATAAACAAATAGTTACATAAATTATGACAAGATAAAGTTAAATTAAGTTGAAATTAATTTTAAGTTCTAAGCGTTGCTGTAATAAGGCTTACCTTCATACCCTAAGTTGTAGGTAGTTACATTTATCCCATTATCGGTTTTCACACATTGTTATCCGTAAATCAAAAACGATTATATTTTAAAAATAAATTAATTACAATTACCTTAATTGTTGCAGATATCAAACACCGCAATGTGGAAATCCAATATCGATTTTTGTCTATCCGCCAAATGATGAAAGACACGCAGTCGAGGGTCTTATTGCCTTAGAATAGAGGCTAGATTTGCGCGGCGCTGAAGTATCATATAGGCTTTATCTTGCAGAACACCTTCCATTGACGTAAATGGAAAGAGATTGTTAAGCGTAATTCTTTTGAAACACATCATTAGCTGATTTGACGAAAATAAAGTAAATAAAATGTGCATAATAATATATCTATACATCGATTCAGATAACGATTGTCTGACAATATGTATATATTTATATTCAACGTTTTGTGTTTCCAATATCTTTATCGTTTTCTAGTAATTAAATAAAAATAAATAATAATAAAATATGCACCCGGCAAACTGGGCCGGTGACAGCACTACTAATTGTGTAATAATTTATTATCAATAATCTTATAGGTAACAATAAAATTAATGATTTGTACGTTTAGATAACAATTTTCACTCAAAACACTGCAGTGCCTGTTCTTCATAACTCACATTGTATAAGCAAATAATAATGTACATTTTCCAGATTTATTAATTTTCTTTAATTATTGCTTTACAAAATGTTGTTTACTAATTAAATTACATACTCATAACTCACGTCCGTACAGACATAAGTCAATTGATTTAACATCGAAAAAATATCCTAAGGAGTCTATGCATTATTTGCGACTCGAATACACCGCTTTACGCAAAGCCGACGTTGAGACTGATAAGGCATTAGGATGCTACGTGATTAAATGACAACATTGTGCAAGTATTCAATCTCTAAATATCCAATCTGAAATTCTAGTAATGTTTATTGAGTGTGTAACATGTTAATAGATTTCGGGACTAATAAAGGAACTCTATATTATTTCTCGCCATTTATAACAGATAATAAATACAAATAGCCAGTTTTTATCAAGTGACCGCGTATGATTTACATAATGGTCTGTCTCAGATCTTTACAAGAGATGTTTCCTGCCCCAGTCCTCATAAAATGTCTGCGTAATTCACGAAAATCAAAGGAAAAGTATAAATAAAAACATTAATCCAGGAAATGTTACTATTAACACATTCGCTTTGAGAATGAAAATGTCAAACGACCACCATCTTGGATTCGCCACTCACTTCCGACGTCTATTAAAATTATAATCCGACCGTTTTAAATTTACATCTCATTTTTGTATTACCTCCTATTGTGCGCCTTATGTTTATTTCGTTAAGGTTGAATATTAAGTTATTGTTTTATACGAAACGAATATAATAAGTTGGTCGGCAATATCAAAAGGCCCACACACGTTGACAGAGCTTCCGTAAACTCAAGTCGATAATACTAATTGGGTTATCTGTGGCGTGTAGCTCCGATACACCTAATAAGGAACCGTCCGACATCCGGCTCGCTCTAATTTGTGTGCAATGTCAGGTATTAGATACAGCAATACACATTTGAGAATAAATAATTTATTGCGAAAACTTTATACACGACCATTTGATTTCAAAGTACATCCTATGTTACGGTGACCAGACAGCTGCTACAATACATACATACATTTCTAAATTCATGCTATATAAGGATATGAGCAAGGGCTCATCGCACAAACATTTGTGATGGATGCGAATTGAACTCGCGAACCTCGAATCGGCAATCAGGGTCTATAACTACTGGACCAACGGCCCATAATCAAGATATCATAATCGTCGGTTTGAATACGTTATAAATAATACAGACAACAATATTCATTCCGACTTATACATATACATGTCACGGTAATTGAAA
>DWEM01004089.1:0-10031 GCA_018245935.1 Agara belti belti | reverse complement strand
AAATTAGAAAAATCCAGCAGTACCCAACCCGGGATTTTAACCCAGGACCTCCCGATCGGCAGTCGCACTAGCAACCGCTCGACCAACGAGGCAGTCAAGAAATCTTATATTATTTATAAATATAGATAAATATATTATAGGCGAAGTGATATAACCGTAAGGCAATCACACAACGTTCAGTATTAGGCACTGCAGTGATTATTGTAACTTATCTGTAGTGGATACCTGTTAACGTTATCAATTACAATTATGTAGATAAATAATTGCGCTTCAGTTAGCGAGTTGAAAACAATTACGTTATATGTCATTGTAAGGTCGTACATTATCGGTCTAATGAAGTAAATAATGCCACCTGTACAACCCTATCGTCTATGATAAAGAAACCCTTGACTCTGACTTTGAAAATGTACCGTTTTAAGTTTGTCACTCGCTATAATCTGAAATACCCTATCTATGTAAGGAGACCCGTGTTGCAGTTGAGTAGTAAAAGGGCTGAAAATTTACAATAATAATGATTTTAAAGAAAATCGTGAAGCTTTCGGTTCATAATTTTCTTAAAGGCACGTGAAATGCGCAATTGGAAGGCATTGTACAACATGGCCCTACGACGGTGCCGGGAAGCCAGGGTCCTTCAGCTCAATACGATAAGCCAAACTTTCAAGCAATGAAACAAAACGCGTGTGATACTTTAAACATTTTAAATTTGATACCTCACACTTTTAAGAGTAGGTCACTGAGCTACTCGCATATTTCGGAATCCGCAAATTGTTTAATATCCGCAAAATAAAAACTAGATAATTTATTTATTTAGTGTGCTTTTTATCTTATTTATTTAATGATTTAGTACACCGGAGAAAAAACAACAGTAACAATTGTACCACAACAATACGAAATTTTGTACATAGGTTCTAATTATCTCCTATATTATTTGGATAATGAACACGAAAACATGAATACTGAATATTTACAAATACGAATTATTGCTGGCGAAATACAATGTGAAAAGATAAAGTAAACAAATGCAATTAAACTCGTTACAGAATTTTTTCCAAAACATTCGGCCGTAGGTAGGTACAAGGTATAATTTGACAGGCGCTTAACACGGATACGGCGGCGAAAAACGGGCTGGTTCCAGAGAGAAATTGCACGCAAATATTTCATGAAAAACACGGAGCTTTTAAAAGCAATTCCGGAGGAAAATAATCCCGAGCGCCGGGACATCATTAGAAAGCTAATACCCGGTTTAATAATGGACGTGCGCGGGTTGCAATTTACCTTCTCTAGATTTTTATATCAAAGCTTATTACACTAAATAATAATGTCTTGGGAAAACTTCGTGCAAGACCCGGATTACGCAGAGCTTGCGTTATGACAACCGGACAGCTGACTGTGTATGTATATATGACAACTTTACAAATATTCGTCCTCGGTGGAAATCGAACCCAGAACACCCGGCTCATCGGGTCAGAATTTTAAGCAATAAACTAAGTAAATCAAAATTAAAATTAATTTTCATATACTCCCATATCAGCACAAGTTCATGAATCACTATTTCTAGGACGCGATAAAGATAAGTACTTACTTAGAATTGCCACAAGTGTGTTTGAAACGTCTCTTGCGAGAATTTAACCATTTACATCATAAATAATTTAAACATATCGGGAACTAGATTAGCAATTGAACTAATTTCGGTGAAACTTTTTTAAAATGTTGTGCTTGCAATTGTGGGCGGCCTGGAGCATCCTTTACCACGTCGTTCTATTGCGGATTAGTGAATATACGGGTTAGTAGGCAATCTGCCGGATATATTTAAACCGCTTTTAAGGCCTCAGATTGTTACTGCTACGACGACCGGGACCGATTGCTTAACGTGAGTTCAGAAAATGTCCATAAACGCTCACCTATCCACGTACTACTTTACATGTTAGTTATATTGAGGTTTATAAATAAATTTTCTAATGACTGACTTTTAGTCATATAATTTTCTTCGTAAACAATATCATGTTACAACATGTAAAATAACCGCAACAATCCACGAGTTGATGGTACATAACCTCAAAGTATTGTATGTCATATACCATGAAAAATTTACATTTTATATGGATTCTAGCAAACAATATACAAATATTGAGTCCGCCTATTGTCAACAAAAACAATAAAGGGTAAACATATCCTATTGTATATCGGGTTAAAAGTATATACGACTACTTCGGGCATTAAACCAGTTTATCTTCTACATCGAAGCTTCAATGTTATTTAAACTAAATACCAATCTATTAATTTGTTCTATTTACAATACTAACGGGGCTTAGTGAATAAATAAACACGAAAATCAATCGGAAAACAAATATTTTGGATACTAGAATACGCGATAGGATATTAAGAACTTAATCACCAATAACTAGAGCAAACACAACGCACAAACAAATCCGATTCAGCAATCAACGCTCGCACTGTCGTCTGAAGCTGTGTCACTTCGCTAAAGCGACTCACGTAACCGCTATATAACAGGGGATAAGATCCAAAATTGCTTAAATCTGGACGCTCCCACGAAATTGTGTACAGCAATCAAATCGTATACAAATATTAGCCACGCAAATCCCAAACAGCCGACATTCCGCGTGTCACGCGAGACAAATAAGTGAAATTTACATCATTTCTATTTGCGATCTATTAAATCGACGGATAGTAAGCTGTTCCGAAATTGTTTATTATACCCACGGATACAAATCTGTTTCGACAAGCATAAATAAGTCGGCGAAATTAAAACCGAAGTTAAACTCTATATAAGTATTATACAGTGTGTGTATAATATAGTTTATCAGCTGTGGGGTCACCATAGTACAGGCTCTGCCTAGTTTGGAATGAGATGGCCGTGTGCGAAGAATGTCCCAAGATATTATTATACGCACATTTCATAACACATTTAAATATATCTTAAGTACCTATAGTTAACAAATAATATGTCACAAAACTATAATTCTTGCCAGTAACTTGTATTGGTTCGAAGGCATCTTTTGGTTTTTTGTACTATCATTTATCTAATGTAAATACATATGTATAATGGGACGGATTAACGTAATTTTTTCAGATATCTTCGCCCACTTTTGCTTGCTGCATGGCTATTTGTTACTGGTTTCAAATAAAAAAAATTGTGACCACAATTACGCGCCATAATCATTCTACTTTGTTAAATCAGGAAACAACTTATCCACGATAAACGTTCATTATTAGTTCGCTAACTTACAACATAAAGGACGATTTACGAGCCGCACGGACGCAAGTAAGTTAGCATCCATTTTGTCATGCGATGTCACCGTTAGAAAAATGGCGCGTAGAACCAAGCACAATTGCCTAGCAGACACGACAGGTACAGAACACATTTAGGATTACCGATTTGACATATTTATGATTAATTACAGGAAATAGCATGTTTTATATAGGTATTCAAATTGCAACTCAAATTGTTTTTTATTCATGCTAAGTTTCTTTACTTAATGAACCGCTATTGATTAGGCAATTCGGATATTAGAAAAGCTTTCAGAATTTGCAATGACAAGCCAAAATATTGTGTAAATGCCATTTCTAGCAGATAATACAATCTGTGCGTGGTTCCCTCACAAAAATGGCGACACGCGAAAGTGCATCGTGATGGATGGCTGGATAGTAAATTTTCCTTTGCTAGTTTTTTATTCGCTTCATACATAATTATGCTTAATATACAGACTATATGAAGAAAAATGTTTACTTAGTTCTTTTTTTCCAAATTTTTTAACTACATGGATTACAATAACAACAGAGGTAGAATGAGGATTAGAATTGCAATGCATTTCATTCGATAAAAAAATTTATATAATTAACTAAAGATTAATAGATTGCAGCCACGGTTTAATACTTTGGGGCATAACCAATCATGTAAGAATAAAATTTAGCTCATCCGGGTCCATTATCATAATTTCTTACCACTCAGCATTCCTTCGTCCTGCTTCTGAGAGAAGTAAAAAAGATCTAGGCTAATATTGGTCATGAAAATATTACTAACCATTTAATTGTACTGCTTAAAAATATGGTTTATTAGAAACTTTAATTTGCTTCGTTATTAATAATAATTTACCTCTTGATTTAAAAAATCTTATTTTTAATTCTTTATAAACATCCATCTAGTACAGAGTAAACAATTGAAACAGCGTCATCTGCTGTTGGTTTTAGTAAAGTAAATATTTTTAAATAAAGCGCCATCTAGTGTAGTGTATCCTAAAGACTAGTTTTCAGAGTTCAGACATTCCATTATGGAAAACAGAGATTTGTATTAACAGTAGGATACCTAGATGTCGCTTACATTTTGAAGCTACATTTTAACATCGTTAAGCAATTCTAAAATCATAATGCAGTTTATGATTATGATTGTCTATATAAAGCTTGTTTAATGAAAAATGTGTATCCATCTGAAGGATTCATGGTCGCCTAGAATTTATAAAATTTGATCGAATTTTAATCGAATTCTGGTATTTTTAACGTTATCTTTAAAGTTATAAGAAAATATGTTTAGGTATATTGATGGCAAAAATTGTTACAAAATCTTTGAAAAACGGCTTCATAACTTGGCATTGTAACACATGAGCCCACGTAATGTCGTCTTCCTTGAACTTGACATTTATGCTGGTCTCGTAACATGCGAAGCGGAGATTCGATCACATAAGTCGCCTTATCGCGGTCGTTTGATGGGACTGAACCTGAAACTGAAGCAAAGAGCAAATAAAAAGCCAAAATAGTTCGCTACACGGCTGAATTTATATTTCGATTGGTAGACATGCGAGGGGTTGGATAGAGCTAGATAAGCTTAGAAGAATCAGTATTTGATTATTAATTCATTCAAAGGAATTAGCGACTATTTTAAAAAAATTGTTTAAGATGGTTTGTTATTTCCGAATGCCGAATTGCAAATTTTCTGTAACCCTAAAAAAATTGATTGTCTACTTTTTCTGAACAAGAAGTGCTAAGAAATACGTGATAAATAAGCCTAGTTTAATCAAATATAAATATAATTTAATCAAGGAGTTTTATACAACTCTATAAGTTGACATCGTGTAGAGTACGCAGGGCTCCGTTCCCGTCCCGAGCCCACACAAACAACTCTAGATATGGCACCGAAACTTAAACACAAACCAAACATTTAACATATCCTAACAATCTAGCTACCTACCGTCACATTGTCAAACATGACTGTGACACTCCTCACTGGTTCTGTTTCATTATACCACGTAAACACAAAACACCCCAATATGTTACCTACCTGCCACTTCTATCCCTTACCTACGACCTCGCGCCCACACGTCCTCGCCTCGTCCTCCGGAGCCCCGGCACTCGCCACGATGTCGATAACGAGCGCGGTCGCTAACGCGGCCGCCGCCGCCGCCGCCGCCGGTGCAGGGAAGAAGGCCGCGCAGGTGCAGCTGCAGGCCGAGCTCAACACCGACGACGAGTGGAACAAGTTTCTACAACGAGATGGCCTGCTGGGTGAGTGGATCAATCCCAACCGTAGCTAATACACATACATGTTTCATTTTCCCCAACTTTCTTTATTTTTCTAGAACTGACTCCACGAATTTAGCTTTACAGTAATGATCATACATTCGTAATGACCATACCGGTAAGGTAGTCACGATGTAGCCCTACAGATGTCCAAAGGAATTCAAACTGAATCCAAACTCTGAACTGAACTCTGCTTCACTGTGAAAAATAACTGTAACTCTACGAACTTATGTTCTGTAGTGGTGGACGTGTACACGGAGTGGTGCGGCCCATGCCTGGGCATGGTGGGCAACTTGAAGAAAATCAAAGTGGAAATCGGCGGGGACAATCTGCATCTCGCAGTCGTAAGTCTATTCAGTATATTCGTAGTAGTATATTCAGACAAAATATCATTCGATATGTTCACTGAAGTTATCCAGTCCATCATAAATCATCAGTTGTGGTAAAATGAAGCTGTGTAATGAAAGTCAACTTGAATTTAAAGCACTCCAAATAAATGATAATTACTTTATTCCACAGGCTAAGGCGGACACTATAACATGCTTGAAAAGATTTCGTAACCGTAGCGAACCAACGTGGATGTTTTTAGCGGTGAGTGTACATTGTTATGATAGCCTAGTCATTTACATTTTAGTCGCTCACTTCAGGGTCTGAGGTTCAAATCCTGACACTTCCGAGTTTACAAAGATGAGCACTCTTTTACGATCAAATGTCACTCGCTATAACGATCGAGGAACACATTCTGTGTTAAATACGCACATTAAGAGTTCTCCGTAATGTTTCTCAAGGTGTGTGGGAATGTGGCTTCAAGCCTTTTCATTATAAGAACAAACTCATGTCGGACAGTGGTACTAGAAAAGCGGTGGTGATAATAGCATTTTATTATAATGTTCGCCCAAAACTTATTTCCCTAATATTGCCCCACTCACTTAAAACTTAATATGCAAAAGTAATTTGTAATAATCGGTTTTAAACCACTTTCCTATCTTCTTCTTATTTGACCCTATCTATTGTTCATCAACGGTTCTAATTGGCAACAAACACGAACTCCTTAAACGATATATTACTGAAAGTTTACAAACTACTTTTTAACTCTATCGTTAAGAGTTTAATGCGAAATTAACTACAGTAGAAATCCGAAAAGTGCTATTTCTCTACTCTCTCTTCTCTTCTCTCACTGTGATAAAACCCGTGTCTAGTGGTGGAACAAAAAAAGGGTCAGAAAAAGAAATACAACATACAATCGTAAGTTGACACACGGTGGGTAATTTAAACGCACAAAACGAACGAGGCGATGTACAACATGAATAGTGTTTATGTTCTGTAGCAATTATTGTTTGAGAGGTAATATAGGTCACACGTGAGGCGACGTGCGGTGGGATGGCACGGCTGGCCGCGATATCGACCCAACAGTGGCTTTAAAAAATAAAGAAATACTTAGTTTGCAGTGAAAACCCCATAAAGTTGTACACTAGGTACGTAACCTAGACTTTCACTACTTTACGAAGAGCATAGCAAGATTTTGCTAATCATAAATATGTACCTACATATATTTCCGAAATGTTAATAACTACATATTCTAATGGCAATGAAAGACGGTTTCTAATAAGGAGGGAAACGGTTGAGATTTTGTATTTAAATTGTGATGGAATTTAAAGATTCAGTAAAAGGCATTCTATACCTATATCATCACCGCATCACTTTAAAATCATTAGATGTTACGTAATGAGCAAATGCAGTTTTTTTCAAATTATTAGTATACAATACAATATAAAAATACAATAAATATGCCGCCGTGTTTACTGCAGAGTGTGCAGAGTATCGGTACTGGGACTTTATTCCAGAGTGGGCAGCTGCTGAACGTGGTATTCGGCGCGGACGCTCCTCGGCTGGCTCGGACAATCGAACAGGAGTTGAACAACGAAGAGCTCGTGAAGAGAGGCCAGCGGGAGAGGCCTCAGAGAGCGCCGCATGAGCTCACACCGCCAGAACAGGTACAATAGAAAGTCAAGAGCTGATGGCGACCTGGCCGCATCTCTTAAAAATGTACAAATACTAAAGAGAGCAGAATTATGTTATTATTATTTATTATGTATATGTTTATCATAAGAAAAGTCATATAATATTTTTTTCCTTACCATTACAAGCGAAATTTTAACTGGGGATCGTTTTATCATAGCATTTTTTTAGTGACAGAGTCTTCGCAATACTTCTGGCTTACCTACATTTTGCTGCAACACTTTCTAAAAGACGATAAAAATAAATTTGAAGCGAATGTTCTGTTACAAACAGGAAGTAGCTCTGGCACAAGAGAAGATAATGCAAGAGAAGCGGGAGAAGGAAGCGGCCGCGGCGGAAGCGGCGAGATTGGCGCGGCGGGAGGCGCGGGCGAAACGCCTCGAGATGCATTTTATGGACGTCTGCCCCGCTCTCGTGATGCCGCATGCACAGAAACACTTGAAAAAGGTGGCCGATGCGTTAGAGCCTTATGGTAAGTGCATGTATGATCTGGAGCAAACCAAAAAGACGAAATTCATGAAGAAATTAGGGGGCACTTGATAAAAAACCGCTCATCCCTAACAGACCTATCGCTTTAACCAATGATTTTGTCGCCGGATAATTAGAATTGCTAAAGTTTACAAAATCTAACTGGTTCCGCTGAAAGTGTCACAAACATCAATTTTATATCTACAGGTATAATTGTGGCCGACAAGTGTCCTCTCGTTTTGGGGAAAGAAGGAGTCAAAATCTTAGCATTAGAAGATCCGGAATTAGGCACCGACCCAGTTTCAGCAACTTTAGCGGAAAGACCAGCACTCGCGTTAGTACTCAAGAAACAGCCTGATCGAGAGGGAAACATTATTGGTTTGTAGATTATGTGATAATGAGCGTTGATTCGAAGAAGTGATATTGGCACCGCCATTTCCGAAAGTAGATTCTGAATTCAGGTTCTTGGCAGATATTTTAATTATGAATAATTAATGAGTAGGGTATACAAAGTACTCCGGTTATCATGTATCATCGTTTCTTGATTGCTTGATAATAAGTAAGTAGATGTCCGCAATGTCAATGAGATGCCTTCGATCAAAATGAGACCAAAATTTGTAGACCTTGAAATGACAACGTTAAAACACTGAATGTGTTTGATCATCTGTTTTCGGTATTGATAGAACTTACGCGAAAGGCACTCTTCGGGGACGGTCTTGAAGTGGAAGGAGAGCCGCCAAAAAAATATTTAGCGGATGAATTACGAGCTGACAACACTCCGGGCTTATTCGCACCAGCAGACAGACACCAACGAGCAGCTGCCCTGGACCTATTGTTTCCCAAGGTAATTGAGACACATGTCTTGGCCGGGTAAGCTGAAATATTGACGAAAATAACGGTCGCAGTTAAAAAATTATCTGAGTCTTCAAAAGCTAAAGAATATAATAATAAATAACCTATACCTACAAGACAAGATACATCACTCGCTGTAGACGGAGTAAGAGAAAGAATGTATCCAACAAGCGTTAAAAACCAAGCAAAAACCAAATATCTGTGATAGAAATAAGTAGTTGCGCTGACTCCTATGTGTTCTAATATTTTTCCATGATGGGACAGATGGTAGGATCGTTGGTGGAGCCCCCGACGCCGGTGGAGCCGCCGCATATACTGATCGTGTTCGGCGCGTGGCAGCGGCGCGCGGCGCTGGGCGCGGCCGCCGGCAAGCTGCCGAAGCGGTTGCTGCGGTACGGGTTCTTCGCTGACGCCAATTTAACGGAGCCGCGGCTACTTTGCAAGAACATTGATAAATACGAAGAGAGGGTCGAGAAGGATTAGTAAGTGCTAACAATAAAATCAGTAAAATATGCAAGACAAAGAAATATCAACCAATCTTTTAATTGAGATGCTTTTCAAATATGTGTAATAATATATCCAAAATCTTTGTAAAGGACCCCGATTGGCTTACAAAGATATTCACTTTTCAATGATTACAAATGATCCGTGGTGAATCGATGTTGGAGCAGCGTGGTGGAGTACATACTTCATTCTGCAGCATTCCAGACCTTCAACTACGTAACAAAATCCTTTCTAGCAGTGGGGCTTAAAAACTGTTGCAGCTCGTTCCTTTCTCACCACATTCCATCTCCGATCCAACAAACCGGTTCCTATTAATCTTTTCTCAGCTGCGAGACAATAGCCCTCATGGTGGCGGTGGGGGTGGCGGAGCCAATGCTCGCGGACCCGGCGGACATCCCGGACGGCCCTCCCGCCGAGCTGCCGGTGCTGGGGCCGCTGCACGTCAGCGAGGACACGGTGGCGGGCGAGGAGGAGTGCGCGAGGTTCTTCCCGCCGGGCTACAGCGAGCCCGAGCTCAAGCCGAAACCGAAATCGAAGAAGAAGAGGAAGGTATTAAACAGATTTCTTTCGACGGGTCTCTTTAATAATTTTGGATAGCAATTGTCTTAATGTATTTTTGGGAAATACATTTAAGCAAAAAATGGCATGCATCCCTA
>DWEM01004088.1:0-10031 GCA_018245935.1 Agara belti belti | reverse complement strand
GTAGTGACTCGGAGTCTGGATGTGTGCCCGGTGTATGGCAATAGGCTCACCACCTATTCCATTGTGGGACTTAAACGCAACTGGTGAAATGTAGGGGTGTACTACACTCCTCTGCCTACCCCTTCGCGGAATACAGGCGTGATGTTACGTATTATTACAGAAAATAATTTGGAAAGCACTCCTTTGCGAAGCTTAGTGAGTCGAGTTCATTGATCAACTCAATCGCCAACTAATGTGCTACTTGTCAAACATCTAACCCCGAGGAGGTCCCGAAACGAGCCGCCAGTTAACTAAACGGGAACTATTGACCCTCATTACGGGTTTACATCGGTGATCCCGGATTATCCCGATAAAACACCTCTTGACCGTCGCCAGCGCCCCAATGGTTTAATAAGTTTTCTTGGACATGCCTTCTAAAGCTCTATCAATTAACAAGAGCAATTACTTTGGAATTCATTTTTTTATATTAAGCTTTGTAACTCTACCGGCGTGATTGTCCGGTTGGTTTAGTTCAGTGATACTGAATGCTGAGCCGGGGTTCGTGGGTTCAATTTCCACGCAGGTTACATGTTTAATTTATTAGTTGTACAATTACCATAACACGGACTCTGCTAAGTTTGGGAGCAATATTTGTAAATACATACATTTATTACATTATTTTAGTGTAGAGTTATTATAAAAGTATTCAAAGTGTAATAAACATTAGTGCTACAATACAAATTGTCATCAGAAGTTGAGTTAAAGTCACAACTTTGAAAAACCCCTATCGCACCCCTAAAACTTACCCACGGAGCCTCGAGGGCGCGGGATCGAAGGCCGGAAGTCCGGCGCCCTCAAACCGATACTATGAAGTATTTATTGAGTTGCGGTTGACCCCAAGTATTTTATTGTGAGTCGGACCCTTACGATAGCCGCGCGACGCACAGTAGAAAACCGACTCTAAGCCCTCAATTCTAAGGTTCGTTTTGTTTCGCTTCGAAGTTTCACCAGACAGTATCTAGTGTAGAAGTGTTGTTTTCATATTAATTACAGTTGTTTTCGTTTGCGAGTAGAACACGACAATTCGCGATGTCTGTCTGTTTGTGTTGGCGTATTGTAGGAACTGTTAATGCTATTTTTAATGACATCACAACGGTTGTTTTGATTGAAGATGTTTGCGCGGGAATATTTGATGCGAAGTGACTTTTATTTCGAGCTGACTTAACACGATTAGGGTTTGTTAAAAAAATATTTCTTTTTCTTTTATATCTTTTTGTTTCGTAGACGGAGATTTATGCTTTAAAAGTAATTTCGTTTAGCTTATAATTAACAAGACTGGAATCTCCTACAATGATGGGAAGCCTGGACCATTCTCCTCCACGCTACTCAAGCGCGGATCGGTGCGAACTAAAGAAAATCTCATCACATTTCAATCCTCAATGCGACACAAATAGATCATTCCCGATAGCGCGGCAGATGTGCCCCGTAACTGTCAGGGTTTGATTCCCAGCACCTGTTGTTTTCGAACTCTTCGATTACGCGCCATTAGCGGCTGTCACGACACTTAATACTATTGAACTTTTACACTTTTTAATATGCTTTTTTTTATTTTGTGCCAGTACCTACCTACAGGCTTATTCCGGTTACAGCGTGTTGGCCATTTATTTTAAACATATCCATTAATGGATGGTGGATTGTATATGGATGATTATCACTAACACAAACATGAGTAAATAAACATCCAGGCTGGAAATAGCTAATTAATCGTACGATAATAATTCTCCGACAAATATAATCTAGGAATCTTCATAGCATGGTTGTTTGTTTATTAGCGTGCGTGGTGCATCTTAGAATGCATCGACTATTCCTATGAACATGTTATGAAATAAAATTAAGGAAACGTTAACATCGCGCCATTTCGCTCGTAAAATTGTATCACAACATTGAAAGCCGATCAAAACGGTTCGAAAGCAAACAGAGAGGAGATCACAATTGCAAAATAAACGGTAAACAAATCCTCAAATCCTATGATAGCCACTTGACGGGTGAAAAACCGCGCGCCGCCGTCCGCATTACCATAACAACAGTGTCGAACTGTTCCACAATCGACAATCTGACAAATTCCCAACCGATCGTCGCGGGGGGCAACACAAAAGTGCCCTTTTTCATGCAAATCCCGTATTTCTTTGGTGCGATTTTTTTTCACGGAAACTTCCGCCTATTTTCCCGCTCAACGCACTTCCGGCGGGGCGCAGGGCTGCCAGATAGGGAAATTTTGACGGCAATAAATTTGAAACGTTTCAATGGGCGTCTCATTGTGGGTTTGAATTATTTTCGGTGATATCAGAGGTTTTTTTATAATATGGAATTTGTGCCTGTCATTTTAACTAAGTGTCGTGATGCTAATTACATCGGTCATTAATGTATAAGTAATTGTTTCAGTGTTTTTTATCATTTAGTTGACATACAGGCAGACGGGCTACCTGATGGTAAGATATTTTTTTTTGCATTTGCTGTCTAATACCTAATATTTTCTTTCAACCGTTTTAATGTAGGGCTAGAAAGTTTCTACGGTACAATAAAAATATTTTCTTGAAAAACTATTTTTATTTATTATTAAAAATATTTTGTTGAAAAACTATTTTTATTCAGTGGAAAAGAAAAACATAATATGTAAGAAGAAGTAAATATATTGAGAAGACTTAAAAGATATTTGCAACATGATGTTATTAATGACTAATTTAAACTATACGACTTGTGAATGACAGACTAACAATGCTATTAGTACCTATAGGAATAAAAGGTCTTTCAGATGTCCGTGGGCTGCGGCGGCCACTTGCGACTGCTTCTCTAAAAACATAAGGTAATAAGCATTTTTGGAGGAATTTCTTTTCCGCAACCGTCAAAGCGCGCCCCTAAGTTATCCGTAACCCGTTATCCGGAAATCGGATGAGTTAGAGACACGTCTACTCCGCCGCCCCATTGATCCGGCGCGAACCGGTCATGTTTCTTATTTCACATTCTTTATTCGCTCCAAATAGTTGCCATTGTAAATATATTATTATTGGAGTAGCAACAGATATTTGAAACTTTCGGAAGGATGATGACGCCGTAAAAATATTATGGTATATGTTGTTCGATGGGGAATATACATTTTAAAATTCATAGTAGACAGAGGGACATAAGTCTGTCTACTTATACTTAGACATAAGTCTGTCTATTGTTTAGTATTATTTTGTATAAGAAGTGTTATTGTTTTGTTGGTAAAGTTTTGTTTTTATTAATAAAGAAAAAACATCGTATTAAGTATTAGATTGTTCTGTTTAAAGTGTTATGCATATTTATTGTTATTTGTATGAAGTGAAAGGGTTATGCATATAATATAGTAGCACCGTAGCTGTACTGATGGGTGGGGAGCGCGGGCGCACGCGGCCCTGACCTCTCGTGAGGAAGTGGGGGCTCAGTTGCGTCTCGGATGCAATCAGCACACCGACGGCTAACTGCGCTCGCATTATATAACTTTTTCACTAACAGAGGATATGGTTGTTTGCATGGAGATACACAGAGAAAGAATTGGATAATGCAAAAAAAAAATTGAGGCGTGTAAAGTCTACCAATCGGCATTTGGTCAGCGCGGTAGACCATGGCCTAAGATCACTATGAGAGGATCACCGGTTCAGCTGTGGGCCAATAAAATGAGTTCCCAAAAAATTTGATATAATAAAGATAAAAAGACATATTTGTGCCGCAATAGGTACCTATAGCGTAATCCATTTCTGTAATATCTAAAATATATTGGGAACATATTACCCAAGGCAGTACCTGCAATGGTAACCAATCTGTTCACAAAATACGTATGTATAATTTCTAGATACTCACAGAAGAAGCAAGATATAAGGATATATATATTTCATCCCGTTAGACACCGGGCGTAATGGAATAATAATATTACACTCAGACATGGAAAAAATAGTGCTTATCGCTTAATTAGACGAGTTGTGTGGGAATCGAACCCACGACATTTCCCCAAGTCAGGCGCGATTGAATACGTTATTCAAAGTCAACTTGAAAAATTTTATTAAATCAGAAATTAATTCCGCTACATAATCCAGTAATCCAATAATATCCAAAGACAACCATCCAAACGCTGTCTATCCGGACCGTCAATCCAATTTGAATATGCGAAACTTACAAACTAATAAAAGTTATCCCATCTATCATATACGGACTCAAAATGACACCTAACATTAACGGGATAAGGTCAAATATTGATTGTGAATTTGTTGATTGAACAAGGAGTGATTAAAATGACGAATTGTGTCGTATGCTCGGTAGTGATCTATTGTCACGGGTAGTGTTTAATCCACGTTGTAAAGTAACGTACCGCAAAATATATCCGATTTTGACTAGACCGAATGCTTGTCATTGCATCATTTGCAAATCCTAATTATATTTGCAGTTTCGTGTTAATTTTGATACCTAAAACTGCCAATTTAGTTCCTTTCATTATTTAAAAAAAACCGTTAATGGACCAAAACCGTTTAATTTATTCAATTCTGTAGATTGATAAGGTTTCGTCGTTGTCTTTGATGTATTGACGATTTTAGTATATCGATTCCGTGTTCCAATATCGATTTTGAAACCAACGTAAGCCGCCAATTTCAAATTCACTCGTCAATGATTATAATCGCGAATGCACCACTGATTTTCGTGTTACACTGCAACTTATGAGACTGTCGGTAACGGAGAGCTTTATTGTGACGGTGTTAAAGTTGAAGTTGGTCTAACATCTAATATTAAAAATGTATGCGTTTTTGTTGAAAATGCCGCGTATTCTACGTGAGGTTCCCACCGTACCGGGCGGAATGAAGACGAATTCCGTTTCGGAATTAGCGAATCACCTGTCTAATTACCGAACGTATTCGGAATCCGATTTTTTTCGAGTGTTCAATTTATGATAACAGATTCTTTTTGGAACTTTTTCGGTGGGAAAGGCTTAGGGCGGTACGTTCGGATGCCATTGGCCAACTGGCAGCTCTGTCTCATACCCATCAGACCCCATAATAAGTATGATACTTACATAGCAATGCGTGACAAGTAATTTTGGTTATGTATTGATATTATGTATATTTAATGCAAAACTGAAAATAGGCTCAATTGATATAATAAAGAGTGGTTTACCTGAATCAAATAAAACATCAATAGGAAGTCCTTTACCATAACTATAGGAACAGTAGCAGGAACGCGATGATTTCAGAGAAGTAAGTGGTAATTGGTAGTTAAGTTTCACTAAAAGAAGAAATAGAAAGAGTTAAGGTTTCATGCAATTTTATAAGATTTTGTATTCATTCAATTTAAATAATTTAGTAGTTTTTGATTCCTCCAAATTAATAAACTAAAGTGATTGTATGTATTGATGTTTAATATAATGTATTAGTCGGTGGTTTGATTGGCGATAACCTAAATGATAAAATGTTCTTAATTCTTGATCTGTTTTCCTTTGAACGATATCAGTTCTTGTGAAGATCGTTCGTTCTATTTCGATCGCGTGACGCGCGAACGTGACATAGCTTCGGTGCACATGCATTTCTTGTTGCGCGAAAAACTCAACAAAGGTGCATGGTTATTGCATTATTAATGTCATTTTCGGTCGAGTTGGCTAGCCGATGGCGTTTTTATTGCTCCCATTGCGATGATCGGTGAGGCTATTGAATTATTTTAATGAGTTAATCAATCTAAATTCAGCGCCAGCAAGACGTGACGTCAATAATTGAGCTTCACTTTTTTGCGTTAAAGTATCCAAGGGAGAAGTAAGCGGGTAAGGTCATTGCAATTCATGGACCTGTATGCAATTTTAAAAAACACGAAATGTAACCTACCGGAAGTCGTTAAATCGTTCATTCAATCGTTCATTCGTCCACCCGTTCAACCATTCATACTTAAAAATATTGATACTTAAAATAATTATGGCTTAAAAATTATCGCGCTATAATTTTTTCGACAAGTAGTAATTTCTATTAAATATACTACAAATTATTTAACGATAAATGCGTTTGCAAATGGCGTGGCCACGAGTCCATTCAGTATCTGTGAAAGTTTTCATCTGTACAATGCTGTCGGTTTGCGAATGAATAATAAAAAAGGGAGTTAATAAATTAATAAATTTCTGTGTTCACAGTTATGTTTCGTAGGAAATCAAACCGTCAAACATACGGTCGGCGTGTTCAAAGGGACAATTCGGTCAATTAAAACGCCAGGAATCGCGCTCGTCTTCACCGTCAGCCGGCCTTGGCTGGAATCCGAAGCAGCCCAGCGACCGGTTCGGACCCAACCCCCCCTCCGCCTCTCGTTTTTCGGATACTTGCTGGCAATAACACCATAAGGGTTAAATGTGACGACTTCTCTTTGCAAGTATAAATTACGATGTTCGTAAAAGCCTTATCCAGGGCGAGCCAGCATAGAACGAGGCATTAGGAGTTCGCCCTTTTCAAGGTCTCGTATCTGTCGAGTGACGCCGAGAAAGACCACCGAGGGGATTTAAAAGGGTAAAAACCCACGCATATCCCGGCGTGTCTCCCAAGGCATGTCGGCTTTTGACCTCGGGGTCAGCTAAATATTACTCGATTCGTGTCTATTTTACATTGAAAATCTTTTGCACGTTTATACACGGTTCTAACTAAATGTAGCCATCTGATGTACGAGATCGTCGAACATTAAAATCGACGTGAATATTACCAGCTATTTTTTATTACGAAAATAATGGTCTTTATAGTTGTTTTCATCGTATCGTTTATGTAAGAAAAAAACAAATATTTCAAATCCGTCGGCCGTTCGGTTTTTAAATGCCATAAAATCGAAACTATCGCCCGTAATATCGAATGTTAATGTTCGAATCCATATCTTCCACGAATATAAGAAATGTCGTGACGAATTTCTGTCTGTACGTTCAATGGCGTACGAAAATACATTAGTTTAGTTGACGGCCGAGATATTTATTGCAGTTGGAATGCAAATCTTTGATTTATTTACAAAACTATCAAAAGTGTTTAACTCGTACATGATATGTCATATAAATAATTATTATGGTTGATGTGTTTTGTGGTCACTGGAACAGCGTGGCAGAGTGGCAAACGTGCTCAGACAAAAGCGCAGTCGCGGCACAGAGCTAGTCCCGCACGTGAAGTGTCCGGCGTAGGTAAAACATAAGTCACGGTTTTATAGATCGTAAAATTTTAGGACGCCATCAGTAGTTAGTTGACTCTATCTGTATTGTCAAGCGATCGATCCTACAGCGGATCGGGACTCGACACGGCGCGGGGTAACGACACAAATAACGATAATCGTAACCATAATAATAATAATTACAGATCTACGATGTATTCAAATTAAAACATAAATATTATTGAACGTAAATTCGAACGCTCCAATCAAAGTATTGGCGCGTCAAACTAATTATGAACATTCCAATTTTAAAATTCAAACTTTTTATAACAATAGTGTTGCCATTTAAAAACTTTTAATTGCCTATATTGGACAGTTCAAATTCAATCATGACAAATTTATTAATACACACTTCAATACAATATGAAATTGTTTTAGCAACCCATCATTAGTCGAAAAACAGTAGGTGCAATGATATTATAGACCATGAGTGAAACTGTCTTCTCATTAGCTCTCACAAAAGAATCATGGTACATAGATATCGACTAAAACGGCAACAGGTGATTATAAATCGGTCAAATGCGAGAAGGGCTTAAAACCATTCTTTTAGGGTTCCGCTGATGGTTAGGGGTTTGTTTTCCGAATGAGCCGTGTTGCCAGCGTGACAGACTATTACAAAAAGTTCTACTAAACTAATAATCCAATATTATTGTTATAGGAGACCAATCCGATGTGGCCACGAACCACGCCAGCGCCACGTGACGCTGCAACGTTGTCAATTGCCTCCATTGTGGGATAATGCCGATCAATCCGCTCTGATTGCAACGATCCTTGGCCAATTGAGTTCAGCTTAATAGGAAAAGTTGTCTGTGCGCTCTGTCAATACGCGACCGCTCCACTGTGGCATATTTACGAGCCTACCATTGAATGAATGAATTTCTTCAATCTATGTATGTTTTATCCGTAAAGTTTTATGAGAATACTGGCTGGAAACCAGTTTGAATATAGATACATTTAATTTGAAATAGGTACTCTCATAATGTTAGTAGATCAATATTTATCGTAGCCGTAAGGCCCCAGAAGATAGTAGGTAATTTAATAGAACATGTCAATAAACTTTTTGAATCTGTAAATGTAAGTAGTATAAAAAAATGTAGGGAATGAAATTAATTTAACAATAAATGCATTACGACAAAAAAAGCTAGCCAATGTAATCGCGTCCGGGCATTTCTAAATTTAAATTAATAAAACATTCTTGGCGCTCGGGGAAAGGTTTGGTGAATTTTGGCGCGTAAATCGGAAGGGCGGGAAACAAAGATGGCTCACTTAAGAGACATCGAACGTGATCTGTATCCAGAAAAAACACTTTAAGCACCTCTTTACCTGTGTTCGCTCCCTCCGAGGGGAAGTTCGACTTGTAAACGAAAGAATAAGATGTTCAAATCGCGGTCGCAAACTTCGATGGCGGGAATCCCTCCCTACTTTTCTTTGTTGTTTGGTATTTGAGTGGCGATATTTTATTCAGCCTGTCGACTGTTAATGCTATCGGAAAGGCACTTGTTATGACAGGTCAATAACATGTTTCAAAATTTTAATAATGATGAAAACATGGAATAAAACAATCCAATTACTATAAGGAATATTATATTATTGCGCTGATTTGTTTCTGTAAAGTTTAAACCAGTGATCTCAACGCCCGAAATTAAATTGAAAATACTAGAGTAGTTTTTGCTATTTCAATTATATTAAAAAGCAAAACTAAAAAAAATAAGTCTTTATTGGGACTTAGTATTTTCTGCCGCGAATTAAGAAGAAAATCTTATTCCATTTTTAAATTCCATTATAACGTAAATTAATTTACTGTTATTGAACTAAACTGTGTGTATATATTGCATCTTTGTCTAATTGCTGGATCATGACACGTCAGAAGTGTCGAGTTTTTCATTCATGCACCTACAGGGTGTTCCAAAAAAGTGCTAAAACCCACGCAAAGTGGTGTTCCCCGGTTTGACAATGCAGTGTGAATTGGTAATATTCAATATTGATGCCACCCCGAACGCTTTGTCGATGGGCATGGTTTGATGTCTACTGTGATATACAGAGTGATTAAAAAAATCATATTACGCTTTTAACTTTAAAACCATAAAATATATAATGATGTAATATTTTTACTATAGCGATACATATTAAGGGCATACATTTTGTGTATTTAAAGGTATACATTACTGCACAGATAACTTTTGTTTTCCACCTATGATTACATGGAAGTTAATTGCTAAAGTTAGTAGTTACACTTTATTTTATACATCAAAAAAAAAATAAAGAAACCAAAAATCTTTGTTCCTATGAAGCGAATCGATAGCAAAGACACTACGCCGTCGTAAGTTAGAAAAATCCGTAACGCGCGTTCCACACTGTTGCGGAACCCGACATCATCCTGTTAAGGCCACATCACACTGAGCCAATAAACCTCCCGACGCACTATTATCCCGTTCCTTTGATGTTTTTACAATCCCGACGCCGACGGACGCCAAATTGAATGAACCGCCATCCCAGCCCTTGCGTGTCGATTTTGTGTGAAAAACTTCGAGCACAGATAACATACGAGTATTGTGTCGCTCATTTTTCATGTTCACACTCTGTGTAATAATAATAGTACTTGGGTCTATTTGAGACACGACTATCTGTTTCCAAATTAGCCAATTGAATGGCTTTTATGGTAACCGGACAGCCGATAAACATACATAATACATATCGCATGCTTATTGGAATACTGACTTAACTCAAAAAAGACGATATTTGGGAAATCGCAAAAGGAGATCTCGCAATTAGGCCTTATCGTACTTGTTGATGAATAAAATTAAAACTAAATTATTAATTAATTATAAGTG
>DWEM01004087.1:0-10032 GCA_018245935.1 Agara belti belti | reverse complement strand
AACGTAACTGGTGAAATGTGGGGGTGTACTACACTCCTCTGCCTACCCCTTCGGGGAATACAGGCGTGATGTTACTTTTTTTTTACTATGTAATGTTTTTTCTGGCAATAAATAAATAATAATTATTATTATTATTAATGTATACCATATACGTTAAGTCGCGCTGCGTGACCGACGGTTCCGTGCGAGTTAGCGGCGCGGCACTCGTAGCGGCCGCCGTGCTCGATGCGCGCGCTGCTCACCGACAGCGTGGACAGGATGTAGTTGCTCCCCGACCCAATACCCGACGCACCGCTATCGCGACCTTCCGTTACTATTGCCCTTTTGTAGAAAATTTCAATGACTCATTTATTTACGTGCGAAGTTCATTCTATACACTTTAAATATATTATAGACTGTAATCCGCACTTGACCAGCGTGGTAGACTATGGCCTAAATCCCTCCCCCCATCAGAGGAGACCCGGTCCAGCAGTGGACCAACAAAAAGGGTCGAAAAAAAAATAAAAAATAAATAAATAGTCAGTAACGAAGATGGTCGAGCGAATGATGTTTATGTAGATAGAATGATAATTAAAATAAAGATGAGGAGAAGATAGTTATATTATTAAAAACATAGAGGAAATGAATAATGACAATAGAAAAATGTATGTAGCAAAGTTAAGAAATGAGAATAAAGATTTATTATCGAGTACCACAATTATCTGTTTCTTTAATGGTCCCCCATACCCTGTGTCGCATATGTATGTATTATTTATTTTGTTAGTAGACAGAATATAGATATACATATTACGTACGAATTCTACAAATACTTATAAATGTATTTGTAGACGATAGATTAAAGTACAATACAATACTCTAATTTTAACATGTCATAATTGCTGAAAGTAATTAAATATGTGTTACTTTTGTTATCATTTTTCAAAAGTCTGAAAAGTTAACATAACGATACATAAAAAAAAATCTTCAAAATTCATGTACGTATTTCGTACAGCACGGAAAGTTTTAGTTTTAGCTTTTGTGAAAGGCAAAAGCGTCGGTATCTCACCCGTGATGCGACGGTATGGGCTGGCCATCTAACGTCCACCTGAATCGAGGCGGGGGTTCACCCACCGCTGAACATTTCAAAGCCACTTGAGCTCCCGGCTGCACCGCTTGTTCAATAAACGTGTACACCAACTCCGGTCGGGACTCTGTGTAACGAAATTTCCATATATTCACACAGCGCGCTCTCATATCTATACTTCTATACTAATATTATAAAGAGGAAAGATTTGTATGCGTGTGTGTGTGTATGTATCGAATAGGCTCAAAAACTACTGGACGGATTTGAAAAATTCTTTCACCACTCGAATGCTACATGATCACTGATCAATATAGGGTATATTAATTACAAGCTCTTGCCCGCGACTTCGTCCGCGTGGAGCGGTTTGTATCTGTATTATTTGCAATAAAAGTATCCTAGGAAATTAAAATGCCGCCCAAGGCTACTATTCCACGCGAACGAAGTCGCAGGCAAAAGTTAGTATTACATATATAGTATACCAGTTGTTTGTATAGACTTAGTCTAAGGAGAATAAAACGGGTTTTAGTAGAGAAGTATTTTTTTAGGTGGAGGAATAGCTGGATGTAATACGCTATATCAGTTAACGAACCGAGGAGTCAATGCAGTGTTGTTAGAAAGAGCCAAATTAACCAGCGGGACCACATGGCATACCGCAGGTACACAAAAAATAGTTGGGACAATCCACACACGCCTATCTGATTCCGAGTTAGGCAATGACATGTCTGTTATAGTAACTGCACAGCTGATATACATACATAATATACGTTCTATATAAGACTTATACGAGTATGGATATTATTACGACCAAACAGAACAAACAAATCTGCTCGACACAGAAATGCTTGTCCTATGGGTATTGAACCCAAACCGCAGGTACATCGGTCAAGGTCCCTAACCACTACACCTAGAGGCCAGTCAATATAACTATCTATAACTGCTAACTCTACTATAAATACCATAAATAGATCGCGCTTGCTTGCCAGCACCTCTTGTGGGTTATCGAAGAATGTATGTGACAATTCGTGTTCGAAATGCGAATAAATGAACTTGTTTCTAGGTTTAGTATGGTCACTTAGGCCTTGTGATCTGGAAGTCAAGCTTTTGCGAGACTCAAGAAATGTGTACAGTAACTTGGAGAAAGAGACCGGAGACCATGCAGGGTGGATTAACAATGGTGGCATGTTCATATCTCGTAGCAAGGTAATTAAAAACCTGCCTTAATTTGAAATGTCTTCATGACATCAAAATGTTTTTTTCAACAAATAAAATTCATAACAATATTTCCGAACGTATAACCCAACCAGGTACGCACGCAAGAATACATGAGACTCCACACTTTAGGCAATGCAATGGGAATTCCGAGTCAGGTCTTGGATCCAATTGACGCCCAGAAGTTGTTTCCACTCTTAGATCCGTCCATTTTCAAGATGGCTTTATACTCTCCAGAGGATGGCACTATAGATCCTACGATGGCATGCAATGCACTTACTAAAATGGCCAGGAAGAATGGCGGAAAAGTAAGTAGACTGATGAAATTGATTAAAAGGTTTGAGAGTGTTAACGTGACGCTTAACCGAAAATATTCTGTTGTGTAACGAAATAAATTTTATTGCTTAGAATATTTAGGAATTGGCTTCTATGCTATTAGAAAACGTCACTGTTTTTTTTAAAACCTTGCCTTTTTTATTATACAGATATACGAAGACTGCCCCGTTCTTGATATACATTACGCGCACAATTTACTTGGAAATAAAGAGGTTACGGGCGTCCGGACGGACAAAGGATTCATTAAGACCAAATGTGTTGTAAACTGCGGAGGTAATTCTCGATTCTTTGGATATATTTTATCTCACAATACGGGAAAATTCTTTGATATCACACTTGAAAATCCGTTAATGGCATATTAAAATATAAAACTATGACTAATCCGTTTGCAAATCCTGTCGCTTGGATCGCAAGCGATGGAATGGGATCGCATCTGAACGACATTGATATTTGACATTCACTGATGTGCTGTGCTCGGAGAAACTTGAATATATTCGTTCTTCATGTACTTGAATCAGATAATTTTGAGTTTTTCAACACAGTTCATTTAAAGGTGCTTTTGCGCAGGAGCTTGGGGTGGAAGAATAGCAAGGTTCGCGGGAGTACCATCCCTGCCGCTTATACCATTCAAACATGCTTATGTAGTAAGCGATTCTATTCCTGAAATACGAAACTGTCCCAATATTAGGGATCACGACGTTAATCTTTACATAAAAATCCAAGGTGAAACATGCCAGATTGGAGGATATGAAGACAACCCTATTATGCTTGACCAGGTAGCTAATACAACGATGGAGTTAATTTGTTTTTATTTGTTAGATATAGAACGTTTTTTAAATATATACTTATGATGATTTTTGATTTGATAGGTTTCAGATAGTCAACAATTCCATCTATATGATTTGGACTGGGATGTGTTTAACGTCCATATGAGCAGTGCAGCGACCCTATGCCCGAAGTTGGGAAAGATAGGCATCAAGAGCACCGTTTGCGGACCTGAATCTTTTACACCCGACCACAAACCTTTACTAGGAGAAGACCCCAACGTTTTTGGTAAGATGTACAATTTAAGAAAATATCGAAAAGTTCTTATGTAAAAGGTAGCACTGTTTTGAACAAGAAACTTTGACTGTTGTTTACTTAGACTCAATTACGATCAATATTAGGCGTTTCGAAAATTCAAAGCTACTTTCGCCATAAGATTAAATACATTATTAATTTATATTTGTATGTTTGCGTCTTTGTTCATCTGTTTCCATGTTCAGGTCTGTATCACAACTGCGGTTACAATTCCGCTGGGATGATGTTTTCGGCCGGATGCGCGATCCAAATGGCCGAATGGATCGTAACGGGGAGGTGAGCGACTTCGCATAGAATCATCACCAGATAGAGATTGCCGGATCTCTAGGGAGATTGTTAGAGTTAGCAAGAAAAAACACAGAATTTATGGCAGTTTTTCATTTAGTAAAACTTAAGTATTTACAACAATTTAAGGGCATCAAATTACGTATCAATCGTAATGCAATCCGTGATGCCCAAGATACGACACTGGCGAAGCACATTCGAAAATCTCACACATTGAGTATACACGATCATTAACGATGAGGAATACTTATTTTTTTACTTATTTATATGCTTACTGGAAGACAGGGAAGTTAAGTAGGTAGTTTATATAGAAAATAAGCTTTGTCTTGATCCTTTTAAAGTACTACAGCGGTTTTAATTCAGTACACCCGTTATAGCTTTAATATTTTCACTGTACTTATTTACTCCTTGGTCCGATAGGTTATCGTTAGTTCGCTCGCTTCTCAGTTTTATTGTGACCCTAGCTTTATAACATTATATAATATTATGTCACATTGTAAACGGTACTGAAATAAACTGAATATTGTTTTGGTATGTAAAATTTGAATCATATTCATAGTATGATTATTATTATTCTATGGGATTAGTTTCACTTAATAATGATTTAATCGGTGTAGGTATTATTACTTAACTAGAATCTTTCAGATTAGTATACGTAATTCTATGAGTACTTTTATTTAAAAATTACGAGTACTTAAACAAATGTAAAATTCTCTAACGAAATAAAACTTAGTAAACTTAGTACTCAATTTGTGTTATCTACTCAGGTAGGTAGATATTTTATGATATTTAGGTCTTAAATCGTTCCAGGCCACATTACAACATGTTCACATTCGACATTCGTCGGTTCACGCCGGCGCAGATGTCGCGGCCCCACTGGATGCGCGAGAGCAGCCACGAGTCATACGTTAAAAACTACAGCATCGTGTTCCCGCACGACGAGAGGCTGGCCGGCCGGGACGCCAGCCACGACGCTCTGCACCAGGAGCTGGTGGACAACGGGGCCGTGATGCAGTCCCGGGCCGGCTGGGAGCGCCCCGCCTTCTATTTGCCCGGAGAAAAGGTCGGTGATATGAGTATGTTTACAAAGTCGCTTCCCGCCGTCTGCACGCTTAGATCTGTCAAACTACGCAACGGATAATAATGTGGTTTTCATCAATAGACATTGTTGATTCACATGGACATCTTTTATTATATAGAAAGTTTTATTTTAAGATATTTTTTATGCATAACGTGTTGTTCTTACCCAAATTATGCACCACAGGAACGAAAAAGACTGACCGATTTATTGACCGATTTATATATCCAGTGTATTTCGGAAGCGACAAATTATTAAAGAATCTTGTTATTTTCAGATCCGTGTACAGCAGTACGATTGGGGCGGCACCCACGACTACCCCCGTAATTTAGATCAACGATACGAAGACATTTTAAAGGGCGAGTACACCTTCGAATTCTCCAAACACCATGAAGTGGTAATTTTATAAACAATCCCAAATATCTGAATTTATTAAAGCAATGGATATTGAGAAAGCGTTGAGTCTTAAATGTAATTATTATTGAACTAATCATTCGGGTGTCTTACCGCCCCGGTTGACTTGGAATCGAATGGGGGGAAGTTTTTGCGCAGTACAAGTATTGACCGCTATGCCAAACGGGTCATCAGTCTTTATACTTTAGCTCATAGGGTGTCTGCTTAGCTTCAAACTGGACTACGAAATAAGAATTCTAAAAATTTTTCAATTATACTATACATATTGATAACCGTTTAAACCTGACGAGAAATAATGAGGAAGCGTAACAATTGACGAACGCTCATATTGGAGGCCAAGACACTTGGGTCGCTGAACCATTGGAGTGAGTGAGAATCGTTTACAGATCTGTCGCGAGGCGCTCGCGTGCCGAAACCAGGCGGCGCTGTTCAACATGTCGTACTACGGCAAATTCTACCTCACGGGGCCCGACGCGCAGCGCTGCGCCGACCTCGCCTTCACCGCTGACCTGTCCAAGAAAGAAGACCGGTAACGTCACCGTTGCTATTATAATTGATAAATATACAAAAAGACTGTTTCATCACATTAATTAGTACCATACCTGGGCGACGATGATTATGAAAATACATAATTAGTAAGCACAGTCCCTAACGCGGCGTGCAGAGAAGAGCGATTGCAAAACTATCAGACCTGACGTGGCCTTCTACATTTATCAACATTAAATTTTAAAATCATAAATTTTTATTTTAAAATGGCACAATTGAACTTTTCATTCGTACATGTGAATTAACATTGTAAAGTTACTTAATCAAATTAGCTGCATTTTAATATTCCTTATGATTTTGATTTTAAAAATAATTGATTTGATTTTAAAATTATGATTAATTACACTTTTAATACCAATTTACGTATAATAATAACATTTCTAGGGTGGTATATTCGCTTCTGTTGAACGAAAAGGGCGGCGTGGAGGCAGACGTGACTGTCAGTATTCTGCACGGTGGAAGTGGACAGCTGCATGAACCGATATTCAAAGTAAATATTGCGATTTGTTCTTTTTGGTCGAGATTGCATACAATTTTATATAGATTGCTTAGAACAAAAACTGATTTTTTATCCATATATTTTAATATGGCAATGTCTGCAAATGTTTATAACTAGCAATGGATGAGTATGACTTGAAATGATGGTAGCATTTCTAGACCACGATACACAAAAATATGCGCATGAACTTGACACTTACGCATTTGACTAACATGCATGTCATAACCTATGTAATATGTACATTATGTATCATATATCTACAGCGATATAAACAGTTATTTCTTATGTTCAGGGTCACGGCTACTACGTGGTAACGAGCGGTTTCAGCGCCAACCACACTCTGGCCCATTTACGCAGAATCATCCAAACACACAAATTACGAGCGAACATCACGGACGTCACCAAACATATGTGCATTCTGAGTGTTCAGGGGCCCGATAGGTAAAATAATAATAATTTAAACTTGTACTGACATAAATTTGTTGTCTACTAAATCCAAGACAGTAAATTATTATCGGTTGTATTTACAAGAGGAGTTCGCCGGAAAAGTAACACATCTATAAGCTATATCACCTGATGCACATAGTTAAGTGCTTTTGTTGATTACACTAATGCGCTGGTAAGTGGTCTGTTTAGATTTGATAAATAATTAAACCATCACGCCATGTTCCTAACGGTATAGGCAGAGAGCACCGAGTGCAAAATATATCTATATCAACACACCTGACGTGCGTCCTCGACAATAAACTCTATTTTTATACATGGATTTGATAAATAATTCCAGCCAACGTATTCTACAACGTTACACCGACACCGGTCTGTCGAACGACGCGTTTCCTGTGAACACGCATCGCAGCATCCACGTGTCGAAGGCGCCCAACTCGCCCGACAACAAGACTTACACGTGCCGGGCGCTGCGCGTCACGTGGTCGGGCGAGCTCGGCTGGGAGCTGCACGTGCCCTCCTCGCACGCCGTACAGGTGTACCAGGCGTTGAACAGCGCTAAGGGACTGACAAACGCTGGCTGGAGGGCTCTCACGTCGTTGAGCGCTGAAAAAGGTAAGCATTCCCCTGATCACAAAGAAGCGGTTTTCTACGTCGCTCCTGATTCGAACGGCCAGAGTTGATACCTTGTCTGTGTCGGTGGATTCTGGAAACCATAAGATAGGGCTTTAAAAGGTTGTGTGAAAAAGCATCTTTAGTAGAAATTGTGACCAAATGATCACCTATACAAAAAAAAAAAATTGTTTTCTGAACAACATGGAAAGATAAAAAATTACGTTACGTAAATTTTCGGGTTATTTGATAACACACTTTCTTTACTAGATAGATGATGTACCGCTTACATCCTGTTGTTACGATATTTCTGACTGGTGTTTTTTTTTTGCTACATTAAGCTAGTATTATTTAGAGCTTAGGTATATAACAAGTAACGAAAGATCCAAGTATTCTTTTACTTACAATGAACTTTGTGCCAGTTTATTACTTTTATGTGTTTACAGGTTACCATTTGTGGAATGCTGATTTACGAACTGATGATAATCCGGTCGAGGCTAATCTAGGATTCGCTTGTCGTAAAGACGGAGAATACATAGGTAACGAGCAGGTTGCTAAAGCAACGAAAAATGGCGTTACAAAGAAATACGCTTACTTTACATTAGATGATAAGGTAACGTAGATTTAAAATAGTATAAATGGGAACATCGTTTTATTGCTACACTGACTTTATAAGGTAGCATTCAAAAATTTTATCAATTTCAGGTCGCCATTTTTGGCCAAGAAGCAATAATACGCAATGGTGAACCCATTGGATATTTAAGGCGTGGCGACTACGCATTCTTCCTCGACAAACCGATCGGAATAGGCTACGTCAGTAACAAGGGATCAGAAGTCACGAAGAAGTACTTAAAAGATGGCGATTATGAAATTGAAGTAATGGGAAAGAAGTACAAGGCGACCATGCATTTAAAATCTCCCTTCGATCCTACTGGACAACGAACTCTGGGAAACTATGGAGAACAAGGCATGGATGAGAATACACATGAACCACATGCTGGTCAGAACGAAAGAGCCGGTGGTAGTGAATAGGATATTATTAAAGTCGTGACCAGAAATGTCTATGTAATTAAATTACTGTTAATGTTATTTGCATTTTATTTTACACTAACATTAAAAAATAAAAATCATATAGTGCATGCTTCTGAAAGTATAGTCATAAAGTGTCAAACACCTGAAAATATGACAAGAGATTAACAATAATAACTAATCCTTAGGATGAACCGAATATTCGATTAAAATTGACGATCGATATTTCGATATTTTTAATCCAAGGCGAATCGAATTTGAAATTCAAAAATAAATATCAATATATCGAGATTTAAAATATCGACCATATCTGTCGATTATGTCGTAAAAAATCGGTACTTTGATATATCGATATTTTTGCTTCCCTAACGTCAAAACCATATTTTTTGATACGACAACTGTAAACAAACGGGGCATACTTAACAAAAATTCTTTACAAGGAATAATATAAATAAGAATCAGTAATGTCAGTTACGCTGCATACTGACGTAGGCGATATTAAGATTGAATTATTTTGTGAAGAGTGTCCCAAGGCTTGCGAGAATTTCTTGGCCCTGTGTGCAAGCGATTATTATAACGGATCTTTATTCCACAGAAACATTAAGGTTGGTCTTAATATAATTTTTAAAGTTCCTTGCAACGTTGTTGCAGCTAAATCACAAACTATTAGACCCTGCTCCTTGAGAGCCAGACAGCTGATAAACTACATATAATCATATAGTTTATCAGCTGTATGGCTCTCATGGTGCAGGGTGTAATAGTTTCTGATTAGATGGTTCTGTATGAAATTGTTAAACGGTATTTATTATTGTTATGGTAATTTGTCATGAAAACTACCAATGAATAATTTTGACCTTTTTTCAGGGTTTTATTGTTCAAACAGGTGATCCAACGGGCACTGGAAAAGGAGGAACGTCAATCTGGGGAAAGAAGTTTGAGGATGAATTTAAGGATGAACTAAAAGTACTCTTTAATTAAATTTCCAAATTTACTATTTATTTGTCAATCAGTATTGCTAAAACAGTGATAAATATAACCTCTTATTTGTGATTTATAAATATGTTCATAATGAGTTATATGAAATGTTTAAAGTTAGCTGCTCAGTTGGAAATTTTATACAAGCACAAGCCATTAGAATTAAACATATCACATGCTGCTAAGATAAATTTTTAGACTTTTTGTAAGCATTTGGTATTTCACATTATACTTGAAGATTGTTCTTCTAGTTTGCATGAGCACATTCCGGCAATCGATTTCAGTGCTTATTTATAAAATTGTTTTAAAAAGGATTTAATCAATTGTTTTAATTCACCAACTTCATGTCGTGAACTCAAGCATCTAACAAATTTGAGGTCACACCTTTGTACTCATTTACAACTTGTCACAGATCTAATATATAATTGTTTATGCTTGACAGCATAATGCAAGAGGAATGAT
>DWEM01004086.1:0-10033 GCA_018245935.1 Agara belti belti | reverse complement strand
GCCATATGTCTGCCGCTAGGCGAATAAATGGCGTTGTATCATGTTTTTTTGTTACGTTCCATTTTGTTGTTTATTTTATAAGCAATTATATTATTCTATATAAGACCATTACTTTGCCTTATGAATGTTGACTGGTATGGTATCTGTTTACATACATAATAAGTATATTATTCTCACAATACATATTTTAATTACAAATATACATTTTTACGACAATACGTGTTTTGTTTTAATAGCAAAAGTACCTATATTTAAAGTTAAATTTTATATGTGTACAATTCCTCCGATTAATAAAAAATCTGACGAGATTTCTATAGAAATAACGCTAAAACAGATTCCAATCTCTTTGTTTCGTGTCTCCAGCACGTGGTGGAAATGGAGCAACGTAACATTACTCATGTAACTTTATTTAGTTTATAACTTTCTTCTGAATAATTTTAAGTTTAAAATAACATTATTGTATCCAGCAAATCAATAATTAAACTTTTAACATTTCATTTAAAATCTTTGCTACAGAATTCAATTCGATTTTTTCCAACATACGGCATGTCGATGTTTTCAAAATTTAATATTTAATATTTGATCACATCTAGTCAGTTCGATCCCGCATCAAAACCTCAATCCCGTAACATAGCGCAAGCGGAGTTGAGGTTATTAGTCCTTCTGATATACTGGGCTATTAGTAATGTTATCATTTTTAAGTAATATTAATATTTTTTTTAATACATGTTTTAACACGGTTGCGTAGAGTTCATTCAAACTGTAGCAGTTTTCTAAGGCTAAGTTAGAGTCGCGCTGATTGTTGGCAATTTATAATATTCGGAATCGCTTGAATTTACATTAAGATTACACATATTGCGGCACCCTGTAATTACGGGTAGACAAATAATTTTAATATATGATAGTGGATGTATCCTAAGTTTAAAGATAGCGTTATCTGTGTTGGGTGTCCTTAATTAAATAAATAAATTTATTTTCTGCACGCGCGGTCGTTAAAGTTTTTAAAGTGTTGTCGCGTTGCCGTGTAACAACCTTTTCATGTACCTACTACAATTTATCAAAAAACATGTTTCTTAAGAAATGACAATGTAATCGATAGGTAAGAATGCGTCAGTAGAACGAATAGAGATTGTTTTAATGTAGAGTGTACCGCCGACCGAGCTATAATTGTGGCCTTCAAACATTTTTCTACAAATCGAACTGGAACTTGTGCTCTCTTTGTTGTTAACACTGACAAGCATTTTTATTTAATATATTTTTTTAGATTCTAATAAAAATCTACTACTAAAAAATATTCTAAGGTTAAAAACAATTAAAACAAACAAAACATTGTTCGACATTTCTAACTTAATACGGCATCGGCTACGAGGCCACGATCTGTTCCCCTGAATGGGTTACTTCCCGGATCGAAAGCGTCCCGGGGAATACCTCGCCGTAGCCTAATATTTGTCATGTAGGTATACTTTCATTCATCATGCAAATATCGCAGATATATCATGTATCGATGCAAGCGGCAATGAATGAGGGATCGCGTATTTGCAGGACGAAAGTTCTACAAGGAACATTTGTATAAAATTATTTGAAAATACTTTAATAAGGCCGATTTCATGTGATGTACTTTTAACACTCAAACTTAACTTTAAGACGCAAAATGCAATTTAAGTTTATGTCTATAAAGTCTTTGGACACTGGCATCTGACAATCTCAACAACCATCGTATGAGTGTCGCAGCGGGGCACTTCGTGTAGGCGGTGTAGAGGTCGCACGAAGAAACATCAGCAATGTTATAGCGCACCCATTTCATTGTTAGAAGTAGCGAACCTCTACAGAGCTCTAGTTTCAAAATGCGATAGATACGGGCTAGTGTTATGTAGCGAGTGTTATGTCCGAGCGACCCGGTCTTGGAACGGCCGGCTATAAACGTGGTTTGCTCACGTATATTTGATGACCTCAATTTTCATAGATTTACAAACTGTTTATATTTGCTGTTAAATCGAAAGGAAAGAATAGGACCGTATTAAATTCGTCTTCTTTGAATGCAATAATATGAATTCTTTTTCTTGAAAGAAAAAAAATTAAAAAATAATCTATAGGTATGTACACGAAGTAAGCGAGAAATTTCATTATATGACGAACTGTCGCAGCCTGCACTTACATTTTCATAATTCCTAAAATTATTATCTACTTTTTAGTTTGAATTGCAACAATAGCGTGTTTTTTTAGTTTTTAAACTACCATTCTTTTTTAAATAAAAAAAAATATATTGTCATCGGTTCTGGACACGTGTACAAATGTTCAAGCAAACCGGACCGTAGGAGTGGGTTACGTTTGAGTTGTAAGGTTCCCGTACGTACGAGAAGATACTCGTAGATCGTGACAAGTGAAGCTAATATAGAGCGTGAATAAAAGAAAATGTGGCCGATTCTCGCTTTTTCCATTTTTCGTACTCTAGTAAAATTTAAGTACTTTTAATACGCATTCGAAATGTCTAGGTCCAAAATCGATCAACGGTACCAATATAGGTATGAAATGTTAGCATGATAATTATGTATTATGGGACAGTCGAGGAGCAGGCGTAATCGCCGTTCGACGGGCGATATACGGGGCGAAAGTTTGTATGAAAGACTTATGGTTGTAAATATTTTGTTTATATAAAACTTATGAATGTAGTATTCCAGGCGGGTGCAATCGCAGGGCACAACTGGTTTGATACAAATACGTTTCTCATCCCTCCCAATAGCCCGTGTCCACCTCGACGCATCATATTCCACTTGATTATGAATGATCTAGAAGGTTTTAGGTGGTACCCGATGGGGCCGTTACATTAGGTCCATTGATTCGGTCGGTGTAATCGATGCCTAATGGCTACCGTAACAGTAGGGATCGATCGCTTATGTAATGTATCTCTAGTACTGACGTGATTCATCACATTACGTAACAAGTGTCCCAATGAGCTCTGCAAGTGGCGACACTTGAAGCTCGCGGCGAGCGCGGGGCGAGCGCGGGGCGAGCGCGGGGCGACGGGGCGGCGGGAGCGCGCGCAGGCTGCGCCGGTCGATAGGGCGCCGCTCGGCCGGCCTCCGCCCGCACGCCGCGCGCTCTCCGTCGCGCCCGAGCGCCGCCAGTGGCGAGCAGCAGCGGCCCGAGCGCGCAGTACGTACCGAGCCGCGTCTGTCCGTGTGTTGCGATGAAGGTATAGAAGCCCTCTATTCGTAGCGCGCTAGTGTCATGATTTAGCTGTAGACCGCGGCGGCGGCGGTCCCGGTACGTGTCCGTAGCTAGCCGCCGAGCGGCGTCCGGCGCGCCGCCCGGGACCTCGCCCATCTCACACCTGCACCGCACGCGAGACCGTCTTTCTCTTAGTTCTTTGCATTTCTCATCGTTAAATCACTATGGCATAACGTAGGCCATCGATCGCCATAGCACATCATATCACCCCTACGATACGTTCGTGGACCATTATCCTTTAATTTTCTCAATACGAGTATGTAAATGTATAGGCATATTTTAAGGCACAGATGAGTAGGTTGTAGGATACAAGCTGTCGCACGAAAAGCTGCATGTATCGTATCCTGGTTTAATCGTAACATCATAAATCGTGCATCCAAACATTAATAGTAACATCGGTGTATTACAAAGCCGCAGTAGCTAGCGCCCGATTCTTATGAAACCGTCGTGTATTAAGAGGATGGCTCACGATCAATAGGACAGCGGCGTAGGTGGTCTCTCGCCTACGTAGTCGTCCGCTCTTAAACATCGTCTAAGTAATTTTTTACATATTAATTTCATTTAAAGAATACTTTTTTCGTCTAAAGCCATTTTAAAATGTAAAATGTTCGTGTTATCTCAGCGTCATGTTAAAATATGTGTCACAATAATCTTATTGTATCGCAAAAATTATATTTGAATTTTGTAAAAGGTCAAAATAGGTTACGATAATTGGGCGGTGTCGGCGATGAAATCAATACTTTGCTCATCATTATGTCACGTACTTATAGTACATTTTTGTTGATTATTATTTTTATTTCAAAAGAAACAAAGAGACGAACGGTAACAAACTGAAAAAGTACTCGATGAACCTGAACAACTGTTAAACTTTTTGTTTGGATTAATATAATTTACGTAATATATAAAACTAGCTTTTGCCCGTGACTTCGTCGTCCCGCGCATATATAATTATACAAATGTTATTATACATATAAACCTTCCTCTTCAATCACTCTATTTATTTAAAAAAACCGCATCAAAATCCGTTGCGTAGTTTTAAAGATGTATGCATGCATGTATGCTTAAACATAGGGACATAGGGCAGAGATAGCGACTTTGTTTTATACTATGTAGTGAAGACTTGTATAATTTTTACAATAAGAATCATTAATTTAATTTATTTGTTTCAGCAACGCAAACAGCATTGGATAAACTCGTATAATGCTAAAACTACCAAAGGGCCTTAAAAAGAAGAAAAAAGCTAAAAAATCTAAGCGTAAAGAGGAAGAACTTTTCACCGAAGAAGAGTTAGAAAAGTATAGAAGAGAGCATCAACAACAACAAGAAAACGGAGAAGGATCTTCAAAAGAAAATGAAGAATGGTCTAAATTCAAGGACTTGACTACAGGAGTCGATTCTGTGCTTAAGAAAACTCAAGGAGACTTAGATCGAATTAAGTCAACTTCATTCTTTCAGCGCATTCCTGCAGGTCCTAAGGAAACTAAACCTGTAGTAAAAGAGAAGCCCGAACGACCAGTTGTTGAAATCACTGAAGCAGATTTTCCGCACCTCGTACAAGCTGCTGCAGCCCAAGCAGACGACGGAGAAAGGAGTGAGTACGGGGTTACCGACGACGAGTCAGAGGAAGAAGAAGAGCAAGACGATATTTTTGATACTTCTTATGTTGATGCAGTTGAACGCGGTGAAGTAAAACTTGCCTACGTTCCCGATTCACCGGAGGAGTTTAAGGACGACGATATCTTCGATACTTCCCATGTCGATGCTTTGATTAAAGGTCAAGAACCCAAAAGTGTCAAAGGTAAAAAAGTATTAGATATTGGTGTTGCAGTTGAGGTTCTCACTGGGCGTATAGACAATGTGACTGTAACTACAAAACGTCCGAAAAGAATAATTCCAGGTGATTTGTTGCTTGAAAGCTTAGATGCTGAAGTTCCTGTTGTTGGAACGACTAAAGCACCTGAGCCTGTTGAAAAGAGTATATTAGATGCTGATGAAGATATTCCTATTACTACTCCTATAGACCTTAGTGTCTCGTTACATACTACTGTACTACAGCAAGCAAAGAACGACAGCGAAGATTCTTGTGTCGTTAAATCAGTCGAAGTCGTTGCTGAGGAGGACGAAATAGACGAGTTTACTTTATTAGCCGCGGAGTCCTTAGAAACAAAAACAGAGGTTATCAAATTAGAGGAAAGTGAAATAAAACTTGAACCAGTTTTACAGGAGTCTTGGTCTGCTTTTGAAGCAGATAAAAACGAATCTGTATTTGCAGATTGTATCGCAGAAGATCAATTTGATGTATTAGATCCCTATATTGATCAAGACGATCCATTTGACACGAGTTTCGCGGATGTCGTCGTTCCTTCGGCTGCCATAAATAAAGTTAAATTGCAAACTGTAATATTAGAAGATGATGATGATGATTTTGATCCCCGTGCTGAAGAAGTACAAATAAAATTAAATAACAGAAGAAAATCCTCTGTTCGGATCCATTTAACTGATCCGTCTGGTGTAAGAGAATCTATAACATCCGATGATATAGTCGAACGAGAAGAAAATCATATTCCTCGTGATTTGCTTGGTGGAAGTGCTACGGATTTAACACAATTAGGTGATTCACCATTAGACCCACTCGATATAAGTAGCGGAGAAATCGATCCATTTGATACAACTATTGTGGACAAGATTGTTGCTCCAGGAAAGGTTGAATTGAAATTATTAGAACAAGAGCTTATTGAAGCTACTCCTTCTCCAATACCTATTTTTAGAGTCCCTAGTGATCCGGATTTTGATCCTAGAGCGGAAGAACCAAAAAAACCAGAAAGGCGAGCCTCTCGACCTGAAAATCTCACTGTCAGTAAGAGTGTAGTGTTCAATGTTGATGGTGTTGAAAATCCGGAACTGGACTTAAAAGGAAAATCTGCCAAACCGTTGACACCTTATTATACTCGTGACATCTCAATTACTGAAGATTTAGAGGAAGAGGCGGAAGCTTCAGATAAAGTACCAGAAACGTTAACAAGAACTCATTCTGAAGAAGACCTAACAACAAATATTGCTTTTCAAAGTAAAAGAAGATATTCGGAGTACCAGCAACCTCAACACGTTAAATTAAATTTGAGGGCGTGTGATTTACTGCACAGTGAAAATACTGAAATTTCCGTGAAAGTGCTAACACCGTCAGGTCCTTTACCAGTACAAGAAAGCTTTGAAGAATCAGAAACAGATCCATTCGACACTTCTTTTGCTACCAACATTGAACCTAGCAAAACTGAGTTAAAGTTATTGGCGAAAGAATTTTCCTGCGAGGAATCTAAGGAATTACACAAACCGGACAGAAGCCCAGATCTTTTGGAGCCGTCGGACGATATTTTCCAAGTAAAAGCTCTAACCCCCGAACCTTCAGACGCCAATCGCATTTCAAAAGACGATTTCGATCCATTTGATACCTCGTTTGCGGGAAATCTTAATCCAGGTCGAACTGAACTCAAATTACTGGAGTCGGAATTTTTAAATTAAAAGACCAACAAACATAAATTTAGGAAAAATGGCTTTCAATCCATTTTTAAGTATGAATGAACCCGCAGCTCCTATCACAACCGACGTATTAAACCCTTTTATGACTTTAGACACTGAGCCAGCAGAAGCATTTACTGGTGATAATCCTTTTGCTGCCAGTAATCCATTCTCCGATTTCGGGGGAGCTTATGAACCACCAGCCGGTGATACAGTACCTGTTGATATATTTGGAACTGCAGACCCTTCAGATATTGGGGCAAAACAATTCGAAGAAGCACCTACACTAAACGTTTTTGATAGTCAAACTATGGAATGCGATAAGGTTACGAAGCCAACCGAACTGGAACTTATTTCTACATTAGTAGATTCTGATTTTGCACAGGAGATGGAAAAACCTGAATCGCAACCACCTGCTCGTCCACTGCCACCAGAAACACAAAACCTGATTTTGAGTGTCACTGGACAAATGGAATTTACTAGCACTCATTTATTAGACCGAATTCCACCAACGCGTACTCCTAGCCCTGTGTCAGTGCGAGATATACATTCCCCAAGTCCTACGCCAGAACCTGACTTTTTAGAGGAATCAGGAACTGCTGAAAGCACAGATGTAACTCGAATGAAACCAACGCGACCACCACCAGCGCGACCGCCACGTCCTGCTCCACCTCAGGCGCCACCGCCACGCCCTCAAGCTCTACCTCAAGGATTATCGCAGGTACCCGTTGCACCGATTGATGATATTAATCTTTTTGATGCACCTGCCCCTGTGGTAGTAAAACCAACTAAAGAAGAAATTTTAAGCTTGTATTCAGCTCCGAAAGAAGAAGAGAAACCTGTAGATTTTCTTAGTGATGATATTCTGGAAGATATTGCTACAGATACTGATATACAACCTTCTAACTTGTTGACGTCTGCGACATCATCTAATGAACCTATAGGTTTACTTTTTAATGAGGCGCCGGCTACCACAACAGTAACTACAAATGTATTATCGGAAACTGACACGTCGGATAATATTGTATCAAATGTAATTAATCCTGCGGAAAATTCGAATGTTCCAATGGACTGTTCAGAACCTTCACCAGAAGAACCGGCCGCTTCTGTATCTATGAATACTTCACCATTTGCTGACGAAGCGGATATGGTGCAAACATCACAAGTGTTCGAAAGTGATAAAAACCCTTTCGAATCTGCCAATACAGGAGATAATATTTCAATGATTGATAGTCAAAATGTTTTTGGAGTTTCATCTAACAATGACTTTATAACATCTGATACAGATTCACAATTTAATTCTCAAAACGATTATCCATTGTCAAAAGAACATTCAGAAGTATCTCAAATGGATGTTTTTAGTAGCGCACCGACAGAACCAATTGACACAGTCCAATCTAATGTATTTGAAACAAATCAAATTGATATTTTAAAAGTGCAAAAGTCAGATTTGTGTTGGGACACAGGGGAATCGATGACACAAGATGCATTTCCCGAGTCGGAGGATGCTTTTGACGCTTTTTCTGCAAAATTTGATTCTGCTCCTATTAACCACATGAATACAGGTACGTTGAAATATTGTAATAATTTAATAGTAAAACTGAAAAAGATTGTGTCATACAACATAATTTAGCATATAAAAATTATTTGTTTATAGACGCATGGGGTGATGATGGAAGCTCTGATTTAGGACCAGGAGGTTTTGAAGCAGAAGCATTTGATCCGTTTTTGAGTATGGGAGCCCCGCCCCCCCCTGCGGCCACACCGCGGTTGGATCATCAGGACTCACGGGATTCTATTGATGACACATTTTCAGTGTTCATTCGGTAGGGAAAATGATGTGTGGACTGTTTATAATTTTTGTCTTTCATCGACCCTTTCGTTTACCACTTCTTTCGGCCATTTTTAAATGTTTACAATACTTCTTTTCATATTTTCAGGCCTAAGGAAAATGAATCAGGGCTGCAAGAATCGGCTGTCCCAGTTTTGGCTCCTCCGCCCCGACCTCAAGCGTTACCGGAATCTCCGCGCATAAATCCTTTCGATAAAGCCGGATTTGAACAGACACAGCCTATAGATGAAACTGAACAAGGTATACAATTTTATAATCATTATTTATGTTTCAAAATTACACATTTTTCTAAAACAGAAATAAAAATTCACAAAGCAGAGGGCTCGCGGCGGCGTGCGGGCAGCGGCGGCGAGACCCCCCCGACGCCGCTATTCGACGACGACGTGTCCGTTCCCCTCGAAGACTTTCCGCGTACCAAGTACACGGGCCCTGGCTGGGAAATGCATTTGAGACAGCCCAATAAGAAGAAAATTACTGGGCAAAGGTAGATGTTGTTACGTATTTGTTTAATAATGGAAGTATGTATATTTGTTGTTTTGGTATGTATTACTCCGGGTAGCTGCGCAAATTTAAAAATAACATAGACTACCTTTTATAAGATTACAGGAAATTCTAAAAATAATATTCATATGAAACATACATATTTATACATACCTATAGTGAACAATAGCGAAACGGCGACCGTATCGAATGTGTTCGGGTAATAAGAAACATTTTTAAGCATTTGTAAACTATGCTATCTGATTTATAAATAAAAAATTACACAAAACCCTCACCAATACCAAAAAAAAATGAATACAATTTCAAAAAAATATGCTCAACACGACCATTGACATGTACCCTCGAGTGTGTGCATTGGAATAACTAATCTCTTAACTGCAATAAACTTATGAAAGCCTTTATGACTACGGCTCTATTGTACAGTCTGCTTCCTGACATCTTCCGCCTACAAAATACTTTTCTACTAAATATCAGTTGCATAGGTCAAGTATTTTCCGCAATATCGTGATAAATCTGTTTTTTTTTAAGTTTGTAATTGGTAAGTTTCGCTATGTTACGAAGGTTCTGGAAGAAGATTTTCGTGCGGCTCACCTATCAGGGCGACAACCCCGTGGTGCAGTTGCTGAACTCGGCTACCGACAAGGAGCCGTTCCAGGAGCTGCCGCTGCAAGCCTGCTACTCCGTGTCGGAGGTGGGCGCTCAGCAGTTCGACCAGTTCGGCAAGATCTTCACGGTGAAGCTGCAGTACGTGTTCTACAAGGAACGACCTGGTGTAAGGTAGGCCATCATCGTATCCTTCCTCACCATTTTTTTAAGACGGACGGAGTATCGATTGCATTTCATCTTAATGTTGTCAAAATTGATATAACATATACATTTTAACGAAGGCAATGAGACCGAGCAAAAAGGCAATCGATGTTGATAGACGAGGATTAA
>DWEM01004085.1:0-10038 GCA_018245935.1 Agara belti belti | reverse complement strand
TCGGTCCAGTAGTTTTTGAGCCTATTCGTTACATACACACACACAAATCTTTCCTCTTTATAATATTAGTATAGATTGATTTATTTGATTTCAAGATATCTATAGCCTTATGTGAACGCGTGAGACCTTACAATGCATTTGTAATAGCGCTCGTGCAAGTACTACGCAAATAGCGTTAGCGTAACCAAAAGGAGGTGCTTCGTCTAGTTTAGTGTTCCGCTTTGTAACGACATTGCTTAACTGCGCACAGGTTAAATGCAGATCTATTACGAATTAAACTAGGTATCTGTTGTAAATTTGAATTTGGAACGTAAACCAAATAAAATGTAACTGGAACTAATGAAATGTTTAAAGACATTGTGACTGTAATCTATTTTGAATTTGGAACATACCTACGCTGAAAATATTTGGTAGAACTGATAGATTTAAATTTGGAACGTACGGAGCAGAAGCCCATAAATATTGAGCTTACAGAATAACTTTTAGTAAACCATAAATATGTCTAAAATAGATTTTCTCTATATTATTTAGGAAATTCGTACAATTATATATCGTCCTAGATTCTAAGAAATTTCTAGATCCCATTGCCTTGAGCTTCAAATAAGGTTGAATGATTTTTACGTAACGATAATAATCTGGATTCAAGGCTTAACACTCTAAATATTGAGAACGCTACTACTAAAGATCGTTTGTATAAAGCCTTCGGAGTTAAAACCAAACGCAATGAACGATGCGTGACGTGATATAACTAAGTTAAGTAACGTTATAACTAACAGAAGCTAAGCAAAAGCGGAATTTAAATTAAAAAGCAACCCACCGCGACCACAATGGATAAAGCTGGTTAGGAGATAGCGTTTATACCTGTACTGTATTTAAATCTAGGTCTGCAACAGCGGAACAAAGCGTCCGTAGCGCATAAAACGCAACAAAAGGGGGGATTAATAATAAAAAAACTAAACCCCACGAAACCGAGACACGCTTACCATTGTTCGGCGCTGAATTGCACCGGTTTCAGTGGCAATTAGCTGAAATTAGGACGTAATTGTCTACAGTGCGGCAACAAATCTTCATTTCAGTTCGTTTTGTAGCGACGAAGGTACGTGCGGGAGGCTCCGATCACAGAAAGCCACGTAAATACGTGCTTGTAAAAGTTGAAACGTTCTTTTGAGACTTGAAGTAACATATGAAGGAAAAAAGAAAGAAAGACTGAAAGAAAGAAAGAAAGAAAGAAAAAAGAAAAATGAAAGAAAGACTTTTACTTCCACATTTATGACATACATAACGTTACGCTGCCGTTTTTATATGGAATGGGATTTGTTTCTACCGTTTATTTGTCCATTGTTTGACACGATCTCTTCTATAATAATAATAATAAGTATTAGGACAATTTCACACACGGCTATCTAATTCCAAATTAGGCAATTTACTGCCTGTGGTATGGGAACCGGACACCTGATAAACATACATATATACATACCACATAATATTTATATAGAAAATTTCATTACATTCAAACAAAATGAATAGCGAGCTCGATACACAAACGTTTGTCCTTAGTGGAAATCGAACCCACGACCTACCGTTTAGCAGTCACTCTCTAATTAAACGAAAAGTCAAATCAAGCTTTTACGAGAAGCTTATTATATTATAAAAAACTCTAAGATTCGTTTTCCTTTACCTGTAGCGAATTGTATTTAATTTAAAAACCCAGGCTGTTAAGCATTTTGAACCCGGGACCCCCGAAGTCGCAGGCCCCCGCTTTTGTTTAGAGTTCCACTTCAAGGATTGATTGCAAATATTACCAACTGTGTATCAACTAGTTATTGAGAGGTGCGGTATCCGCGTACCTAATTAATAGCGGCTGCTCATATATTCTCATCCCGGTATCCTTTGAGGCGCCACAAAGGGCGCTCTCGCGTGCTTCCCATACTTGCGATGTAGGAAATTAAACTGGTACGCATATAATTACATATAGTATATCAGTACCATTACAAACGTGTCTAGGCGTTGTGTGCTATTGATAGTTAATGAAAGTATTAGATTGAACTTGCTCTTAAAGGAATCAATGCTTACAACTTTCATTACAATTACCATAACATAAGTACTATTTGATATTTTAAACAAGCATTTTTACTTGAGTTTGAAGTCACGGTACATGCGTCATGTAGGGTTCCTGTATATCGAGGTTGGAAATAACGTTCGCGATTATGTAAATACAAATCTTCGTTTAGCTAGTATCCAAAATCCCGCCAGTCGCAATCCCTGTAATTACCTTGCCTTGTAAATTTTAACGAGCTTACACACTTGTTAATATTGTGGTAACTTCGTCGAGTACATGTATCTGCGTTTCGCGCTAATCTCGATTAGTACAGAGCTCTCTGTGTAATATAGCCTTTAAAAAGGCTTTTATAAAAAAATATTTAAAATTACAGATGCTCTAAGATTACGCACAATAACCAGTAGACTATTTATTTTCATCGATTAATACGTTAACAGCACAAATATTTAGAACTTATACATAAATCTTTATCGATCATTATGAAATAACAATCTTATCTGAATGTACAACGCCATCTAGTGGTACAGGCGGAAAACAATTTTATTGAATTTGTAACGCCATCTGTTGATGCAGTTGTAAACTAAACTCTTTAAAGGAATAGTAGTAAGCATAATAACAGTGAAATATGCTCAATATTCTCCATTTCACGGTCGGATGACAACATAAACTGGCCTCGATATTCCTGCTAACCAGCAGGTAAACTCGATTACCGGGGAGCCGCATACAAATTTTGTTTGTTACGCATTTCCCGGTTAGCCGGTCCATTATTCTATTAGCCCCGACATGCCGTCTAATGGATCGGGGAACGTGAGGCTATAACGAACCTGCTTCCTCTTTCGGAGGTACATTCGCTACCATGATCTCTACATAGATTTTTTTAAATAATTTTTTTTTTTAGCCCAGCAAACAGGCAGACGGGTCACCTTATGGTCAGTATTCACCGTCGCCTATGGACACTTACAACATCTGAGAAGTCGCCGGTACATTGCCGACTTTAGAGGATAAATAGAAAAAATATAATAGAACACAATAAAATACAATACAATAAAATAGAACAGAGTCGGAAAGGAAATAATGGGACACAAAAACATAATTACGGTGTCAAGTAAAAAAAATTCTGTTGACCCTTAAAGGAATCGAGCGATTTGGCTTCTCGAATGTTCTGCCATAAATTGTTCCACAAACAAACAAATATTACACAGGAGGAATGAAAAGTGGATAGGTATTTTAAGAGCAAGGTAAATAACGCGTGGGAAGATATTGTAGCGAATATAAATGTACTTACATCTAACTGACATATTTCGATCCGTTCCCGCATCTGAGGTAAGCTTGAATAATACGCCTCCATACTACTCCAGGGCAGATTAATAGCGATATGAATCACTAGTAACCCGGATTTTTTTTGTATTAAAAAATGTCTAAATCATCCAACTCCATAACTAAACAAAACAATAAGATTCATTTATGAATTTTGCATCGCTTTTATATCTTAGACATCAAAATCATTTTCAGTACAAAGTTGAACAACCTGTGTTTAAACCGAATAGTTCAAAGTCTTGACCAATTCTGGAGAAATTCACAACTTCAAAGTAAGTTATTTACTCCGCGAACTTTGTAAGGGAATCTGTTTTAGGTATTCCATACATAACATTAGAGTGATAGTGGAACACGATAAAAGGTGTGTTATTGTATTCAGTGTTTGAATTTGCTTGTGTCCCATTCATTTGTTACCGGTATTTTATCGGTACCTATAAAAAAGCCGCCTTGATACTGTTTACAATATGGACTTTGGAAGGGTCTACCATTTTTGTTTGACCTTTTGAAATATCCCGCAACAATCACTTAAGGGTCAGTGCCCGCCAAGAACTCATAATCGTTGACGTCAAAGGTGCAGCCACGAACAGTCTGCCAAGAATACACGATCAATAATAAGAATAACCACATAAATTTCTACATAAAACAAAACATGAAATTTACTGGCCTCGTGGTCGAGTGGTTAGAGACCCTGGCTGCAAAACCGGAGGTCGTGAGTTCGATTCCCACCCAGACAAACATTCGTGTTATGAGCACATTTGTTTGTACTGTGTCTGGGCGTAATAAAAATATCTATGTAAGTGATATAATGTATGTATATTAGATGTCCGGTTACCATAACACGGGCATTCAATTGCCTAATTTAAAATCGGATAGCCGTGTGTGGAATTGTCTCCAGATATTATGATATTTATTCTTATATATTTATATAATCAATGCCACAACATGAGCACACAAGGATATCACACCCCCGAATCCTTATAACATAATAAACGCACATGAAAAAGCCATTTCACACAACATTATACGTGTACAAATGTGTCCGTTCGCAAAAAGCGTGCAATAAAAATGTCATAAACCGCTCAGCTGTTCCCGAAGCGTGCACAAAGAAACGTCGAAGGAATCCGGAACATTTTCGTATCGAAGCAAATCGCAAAATGCGATTGCTTTTTGATTTCGACGGGAACGCAAACATATATCTGTCTTTTTTTTTCATTTCACCATTTCACCACACGCAAATTGTAACATTTGAAAGACAAAGAAAGCTTTCTATGGTGAAGTAAAAGTGAAAATATATTGAACGTTGACAATAATTGGCAGTTAAAATCCAGTGCTGGCTATAATTGAAACGGGATTTGAATATATTACAAAAAAAAAAAATATGAACTGCACTTACACTAACAAATACTAACTGGACTAATTTTAATAACAGTCCCATTCCTGCAGTCCTGTTACTAACGAATACTTACCAACTAATTCTTATTAACACCTATAAACTGAATTCACACTAACAGTCCCATTCCTACAGCCCTATTAGAAGTCGTTTGCAGATGTCCATGGGCGGGAGCGGTCACTCGTGACTGCTGCCAGCTCGTTCGCTACTATCATACCATAAAATAAAAAAACTTGCTGTGTCGCAGAGCTTGGACATTCGCGTGGACAAGTACGTAACGCTGAATACCAGAATGGATAACTAACTTCATTATTCAACTATCCAACCCTCGGGGAATCCAGTCCGGAGCGGTCTACGTGACAGACGAACATAATGGTCGTTGCGAGACGAAATAAGAATTTTTCTTATACAGAAACAAGAAATGTCTCATACAAATTATAGTCCTGGTTGGAAATCGTCTGATTCCAATAACAATTAAAGGAAAATATAGACTCGACCGCGTGATCAAAAAAATACATTTTGTTCAGGCGTTATACCGTTATTGCGCCCCTAACGCCATCTGTCATATTTTTTGATTAAAACGCATTTTCTCGTAGAAATGCGATATATTTGCCGCAAACAAAATAGCCTATGTCACTCTCCAGTCTATCAACTATATCCGTACTAAAAATCGCATCGATCCGTTGCTCCGTTTCATGGTGAAAGAAGGACACACAAACAGACGACACAGACACATTTTCGCGTGTATTAGTGTCTAGCTATTCAACCATATATTTTACTACCCACCCAAAACATGTCGCTACCAAAACGCCTTTCTTACAAGGAATATAAAAACTGGCATATTGCTATTACAGATGCAAATGTTTTCATACCAAGAATGCATAAAGTTCTGAAGGAATTCATACACGAAGGCAAAACGACAAATATCTTTCATGAGAAACTTTTAAAACGTAATTACATGGAGTTCTAAGCTAATTATGCACTTCCTTTCCTATACTTTATGCTGAAGTAATTGTTATAGATTGGATGATTCAATTGATTTGATTTGATTAGATTTCATTAGATTTGATTCGATTGGATTCGATTTGATTCGATTCGATTCTATTTGATTAGATTTCATTGGATTTGATTCGATTTGATTCGATTGGATTCGATTTGATTTAATTCGTTTTGATTCGATTCGATTTGATTCGATTCGATTTATTTAGTCTAGTCTTTGCCATAAATGGTCTCGATAAACACTTCCGACGTAAACTTCTTCATTTTCAAACAACCCGTTCCCTCCGTAGCAGCTGTTAAATTTATTTATTTAATTGTAATAATAAAGTAGCCCCAAGCGGCACGAGGTACCGCAGATGCTGGCAACATTTCCTCTTCAAATGGCAGCAATAAAACTCTAAGTGAGCGTCTGTGCGCGACGACTAGAGAATCCTCTTTACATTTTTTTTTTAAATAACCTATACAAGTAACTGACTGACTCAGAATCCAATGCACATACGAAACCATTGAAACTAGAATCGTGAAAATTTCCAGATAAGTTCTTTATATAGCGTGAGTACTGAGGAAGGAATTTTGTAAATTCCACCCCTAAGGGCGTAAAATAGGGGTAGAAAAATTGTATGAAAATCTATCGATTTGGAAATTAGATGAAGAAATTAATGCTGTTATTTGTTTTTGGAAACTCTACTTTCACGCGAGCAAAGCGTCGGGCGAAAGCTAGTAATGTAGTCATTATAATGTCTTGGGACATTTACACGTGTGGTCATCTTAACCCACAATACAGTCGGTGCTATAGTAACCAGGCAGCTGATAAACTACATCCCTATGTATGTCTGATAACACATTTACACCTAAACACTGAACATTTCACGCTTATAAATCTATCATAACCAATAGGCAGACACTAGCCACTGTGAAACACAAGCTACGCCATTACACTACAGTTTGAAGTCAAGTTCTTTTCGCGTTTGTCCTTTGTTTTTACCTTAATTTTTTTTAAGTCCCTATCAATTCGTTTTCCCTTACAGATATGAGTCTTCAATACCCCAAAACATTATATTATATTATAACGAGCTTCCAGTGAAACTTTAGAGACAAGTCCGTGTCTACGGGTATTGAGTTATTAATCTATTCGCTGGAACGAAGTAGAATAATCTAGATACTTCGCTGGCTGGATGCCACCGAATGAATATATTCGAAATTTGAATTCCAACTACATATGTTTATCGTGATATATGGGATGAAATATGTTTATATCATACAAGCTGTCCCGGCAAACTTCGTACATACTCACAATAAATAAATTGTTTAGTTACACCAATCTGAACCGATTTCAATCTTATTTGACGGGACGTACGTCATATCATGTTTGACAGCTAATTAATATTTGACACTGCGTTGGTAGCGCAGTCTGTCGGATCCAATGTGAAACATTCTAAAATCAACAACTACTTAAAAATCAATTAAAATAAAAACATTTTCCCGTGGACCAAATTGTGAATCCAGCCCATTCTCGAATCCCCTAGAATACATACAAAAAATTTTATCAAAATCGGTGCCGTCGTTTAGGAGGAGTTCTGTGACATACACACGCACACAATAAATATATATAATAAGATGTATAGTAAGTATACTGGCAGGTTATACACTTAGGGGTGTTTTGATGTTAAGGATGCTTTTTTAAAAACTTAACTAATACCACTATTAATAATAACTAGCCAATGGTAAGGCAGCGATAGCCTCATGCTTTGAAATTCAGTCGCGCACTCCGAGGTTCTGGGTTCAAATCCGGCACGTCTCTGCTTTTCAAAGTTACAGTGCCTTTTATAAGTTAAATTTAGATCTCGCTTACTATAACGGTGAACTAAAGTTTTCCAGAATGTTCGTTCAGGTGTGTTATGTCTGCCAATAGGTGTTTTTGAAAACTATTTCTAATTGAACAAACATTAACAGTCCTATTCCTACAGAGAGCGTTCTATCCTTCCTAAAGTACATTTCTGGGCGGCAGTGGCCATTTGTGTCTGGTACCTGCACATATAAAATGAAAATGAAGACAATAAAATATGTAAAATATTAATTGAACGTTAGCAAAACCCAAACAACAATATTAACTTTTACGATTTCCATAAAGCGCGATCTAATTTCATTTAAAGTCAAACCAGCGAGAAATAAAAGGAAAACATAAAAGAATTTCAGTTGAAAACTGGAAGTAATTTATCTCTGAACCACTTCGGAACAAAAGCAATAGACACGCGTTCGTATAGTTTCCTGGAAACGGTCTGCGATCTAGTTAAGTAAGTTTTAGTACCTACGCAAAGTTGTTTGATTCTAATTACGAAAGATTTTTTTTAATAATCAAGTATACTGGTATAATGATATCAATCTATACTAATATTATAAAGAGAAAAGATTTGTGTCTATGTGTGTGTGTGTGTGTGTGGGTGTGTGTATGTAACGAATAGGCAGAAAAACTACTGGACCGATTTTAAAAATTCTTTCACCATTTGAATGCTACATGATCACTGATCAATATAGTCTATACTAGCTTTTGCCCGCGACTTCATCCTCGTGGAATAGTCTCTTTTGCAATAAATGTACCCTAGGAAATTAAAATGCTGCCCAAAGTCACTTTTCTACGCGGACGAAGTCGCGGGCAAAAGCTAGTAACAGTATAAATCCATACAATTCCAAACACGGGTATCTGATTCCAAATTGAATGTGTGTATTATGGGAACCGGACAGCTGAAAATAAATTTTCCATACGTAGGTAAATTTGGGCTTAAAATACCTGCAAATATTCATATTCAAATTTGTCGCGCAAACCTGTTTGCCAATGACCTTAAATGGTTTTAAACGGAGCTTTTTATTATATTTGCTAAGTTCTAAGTATAAATAACACACACATTACACTACTCGTAATTTTGTTGTTAGACCACGTATGTTTGTTTTCCGCTAAAATAAGTTTTATAATTAAAAGCTCCATATAAGCTTGACCGCGATTGTGTTTTGTCAAATTGGCTTACGCTCATTAAGCTTACTGTAAACAATAAATATACAAATACATAAGTTCAAAATGATTTATTACAAATAACTTCACAGTACAATGGGATATACATATATTCATTTCTTGTGCAAATAAAAGGTTATATGTCCCGATATATTTTATGTAAAAACACGAAGGGTTCGACCGCGGAACGGCAAATGATGAAGAGACAAAAAGTAGGCTGTATTTGAATCCGTTTCCGATGGTTTTAATAACTGCGAACAATACCCCAACGGCCTCTTTAGAGAGTAGATGGACCGGAAATGTTTTGTAGGGTTGTAACAGTAATGATTATTTTTAAGGATCTCAAATGAAATCTGCACCTTCATAAATATATCCGCTTAAGTACGGCTTTTGAAAGGAAGAAAATAAGAAAAAAGAAAATTTTATTCGTGTACAAATACTGCAATCCATAATATTATAAATGCAAGTCTGTTTGTTTGTGTTTCTGTCACGTTACAACGAAGCACCAGACGATTGGACAGTGCTAAGAGTTAGGCTACTTTTTTCGCAGTATAATATCTAATTTCCACGAGAAAACACCGCCAAAGTGTAGAATCGTTGAACTCGACACATAAATAAAGCACGATTATATTTATGAGTTGTATGTAATTACTGTATTAAACTGGGAAAAGGAATAGATTGCACGATGCTGGTTTCGCCACCACGTAATTATTCAACTACAAAAGAATTAGTTCGCAGCTCTGTTATAGCGTAACACGGATGAGCCCTCGGTATCGAACTATGCACTTGAAGGACTGCAGAACTACGTACGGAAAACAGACGATCAGTCCCCCCAAAGCGCCATAAAACAATCGTCATACCACTCGTAACTATTACATATTACGGTACAGTTGATATATTACAATGCAATACTTTTTTATACCGATACGCAATAAAACATTTGAGTTGTCGTAAAAAATAAAATGGAAAAATAATTTCTTTTATTACACATCGTTGTGGCAACCCTGGCGAACGCTCACATACTTTATTATACGCTCACCGTCCAATAACACTGCGAGTCCTGGAGGTTTTTATTGTAATAAAAATGAAATGAAAATAGTGAAGAAATACACACAACGGGAAATCATATTGTAACATTATATTGATGACGAGCTTTTGCCTGCGACTTCGTTCGCGTGGTTCGCTTTGGGCAGCATTTTAATTTCCTAGGATACTTTTATTGCAAATAATACAGATACAAACTGCTCCACGCTGACGAAGTCGCGG
>DWEM01004084.1:0-10038 GCA_018245935.1 Agara belti belti | reverse complement strand
GTGTGTGTATCGAATAGGCTCAAAAACTACTGGACCGATTTCAAAAATTCTTTCACCACTTGAATGCTACATGATCATTGATCTACATAGAGTGTATTAATTACAAGCATTTGCCCGCGACTTCGTCCGCGTGGAGCAGTTTGTATCTGTATTAGTTGCAATAAAAGTATCCTAGGAAATTAAAATGCTTCCCAGAGTTACTATTCCACGCGAACGAAGTCGCAGACAAAAGCTAGTTACAAATATAATTTCACTAAGTTCATCTCACTGTGAACAAATATTGGAAAACCATTTGCGGTAATATGTTTTAAACCATCAAATGCAACTACAAAACAATAAAGAGATATACGGGATTTGTTGTTGAAGGGGATCGTATATATGTTAACGTGTCTTTTCCTGTAGTGTCACTAGGGCGAAAATAGGTGTCAAGTTACGAAGCACGTAAGGTTAGCGTAAACGAGAGGGAGGATTGGTGCTGTCGTTCTATTTGTTAATGTTTGTTTTTCATTCAAACATAATGGTAACATCTCTCTCATAATCTGTTATTAATTAATGTTATTAAAGTTTACTACGCCCTTGAAACCTCTTTAGGCGTTAAAGCTTGAATCATAGTATACAAGTAATACCGCTCTTGATAATTATTGCCTAAGCACGGAACATATTCTGTACTAAATCAAAATGTACCAAATTACGATATGCCGTCTTTCTCAGCTGTTACTTATCGTTTTCTGAAAAGAAATCTCTTTTACACGATCCCGTATTCCGAAGATCATGTCACCCTATCTTTTAAGGGATTAACATCGGTTTAAAGTTACGAGTTGTTACGCGTCATTGGAAATACAGCGGGGAATGATTAGTGTTCTCTTTCCGAAAATTTGTTGTTAGTAACTTGTTAGAGATTAGTAACTCAAAAACCATGCTCATGGATTTCAATTTAGAATGTTCAATGAACGATTTCATTCATTTGAATTTTAAATTTTTCTTCTATATAATAACAATAACAACACAACAACATAACTTTATCAAATATCCTAAATAACGGTAACAGAGAGTAGCTTAATAAATTTAATGAATCTTCTAACTTGTGTGTAACAAGCTTTAAATTAAGCCTATTTTTAATCTATTTTAATCTTGTTTACAATCCTTGAACGTTTTAGCAGTGTTTTGTATTGAATAGTCATAGACCATCTCAGAAATTTGTATTTTAGTAAAGTATGTACCAAACATTCTATTACAAGATCTATATAACATTTAATTAGATAACGAAATGCAAGAGTTCCTTCATTACAATGAACACAAAAATGTATTTTGCACTACTGCTTCTATACACTGAGTGTTAGTATGATCTCAAAGAATAAAAAGGTAAGGTTGAAAACAATCTGGCATAGGTTTTGTATTACTGTCGCGGTCTGTTTTGCGGTTTATAAACAAATCCTACTCCATAAACAAGAAAGGTGAAATAACTTTAGCAAAAAGAATTTTTTTTTTAACCCTAACCTACAAATAATTTTCGGCACGGTAAATGAAGCAAACGTTAATAGGTTAATACATTTAACGATAATATGATACGCATGTCAAAAATAAATTATTAAGTAATATAAAAATGTTATCGTTAAGGTATCATGAATACTTTAATAATACTTGAACAAGATTTACCAACGTAAACATCAATAGCTTGCCAGCTTGACCTATATTTCTGGGCCCTAAGCCTCGAAAGTAATTTCGTCTAGGAACTAGAAAATAACGAAGTACAGGAGATATTAACTCATCCCGGTCTCATTTTCGAAAAGTACATACTACGCTGTCATGACATACAAAACTTAAACCCTTTCTTCATATGATTTATGTAGGAACGAGTACAGGAAGAAACTCTAAAAACACTTTAACATGATAGATGATGCTCTCACCACTGGTAACATTGCACATTTGATACACATGACACATTTTTTTATGGGAAAACGTTTTGAGAGATCTATGAAGATATGTTCTACTAATATGATTAATTTCTCATACTGCCACTATATTCAATGTACCGAATGGGCCAATTTGTAAACTGAATACTATAGATATAATATTAAAAAAGATGTATGTATGTAAAGTGGTGTTCGTGGTGCGCGGTTAAGTGTATTCTAACAATAAAACAAAAACTATTACATACTAGTCGTAGATACCCCTTCGGGGAATACAGGCGTGATGTTACGTTTTTACTAGTCGTAGATGCAATGATTTATTTAGCATTTACATTATCAGCATTTACTAATAATTTTCAATATTACGAAGGTTATGTATGTATGTATGGCGCTGTAGCCGCCGCCGTCGTCCGTACATGGTATTCCGTCCGAATAAGGAAGGTAGCCCCATTGTATGGTGCGTCGGTTGTTCACCTATGTGAAAAACTCGCAGAATTCTAAGCCTGAACTGGTCGGACTCAAGTTACGAGGTATTCTCGCTTCTGCTTCGAATTGGGGAGCTGATCATTTATACCATGAAGTATTTATACGAGTATGTTCCTAGGAGCACGCGATCACAAACCGTTTTATATGTGAATATAGAAAATTTCTCTATTTTTAAGTATTATGCAATGGCATAATATAATGTTATTTCCGCCTATCCTCTCTGGAACACTGTTATGGAGTATGAACCAGGCTTTCTGTTATACTTAGTGAGACTTCGACAGGCCTACTAGCACTGGTGCGTAAAAAACTATTATAGCCGAAGAACAGCCAGCTCTAATGTGATATATTACATATATTAAGCATCGTTCCTAGTAACAGGTACTACCATTTATGGAACTATTTTCATGTCTGCTTCAATGAGTGGGAGAGGGTTATCGATTTGGACGAAAATTGGAATGAATAACGGATAGAAATGAACGAAACTGCATGCAGAATCCTAAGATTTAATCCAAAAAAGCTTAGGAACAATCAATTTGATGTTGATAAAGCAGCTTAAAATACCTTACCTTACCTTAGAATTGTAATAATGGTTACTATCTTAAAAAATATACCGCTCCCATATGCATAATTACGATCCATTCAAAACAAAAATCATTAGGCCTCTTCAAATACAAAGACACGTGCGATCAACGTCCATTGAGGCGGGTGCACGACAAACAATGCCTTGTTAGCCCTTTGTCACGACTCGAGTTCGACTCGGGATGGCGTGACGTGACATCCTCGTATTGTCTCGACATTAGAACGCTTCGACCGAAAGTACAGGGTGAATGTGACTTGCAATTAATATACACAAATCCGTCTAGCAAATACATACATATTTTGAGTGCTGAACCTTGGAAATACAGAAATCTATGGTGCGACGAATAAACAAAATATGTCTACGAAAAATGAAAGGAAACTTGGAACTATGCAGTGGTCCTCTGAAGGTTTATCTTACATCCGAATTACACGCGAGATAAAAATGCCTTCTTCAATATTTTCCTCCGTCAGCCTCATCTTTCTCCAATCAAGTTTCATCAGAGCACAACTCAACATTAGAGCGTTACATGTCCTAACGTTATAAAACCTCCATTCCCTGTACCGCCGAAACCTCCAAGGAATCCTTACGGACGCATTTACACGTCTATCTTCCAATAATTTTTTGTAATGTACTGCTCATGTTGCAGGTATTATAGTCAGTCTTCAATCTATTGTTTAGTGTTACGTTTAATCTAAACATATTTGTGGAATGATAATGAACATTTTATAAAACGTTTCATCGAAATCTGTGATGATTTACATTTTATATAAATAATTTTATGTTATATTATTAGTATACCTATATACCTATAGTATATAGTATGCCTACTGTGCGCGATCGGGAAGCGACGACCGGCAGTCGAGGGTTAATGTCGTGAACTTGGTTTCAGTACAACGGGCGCAAACTGTCGTGACATCCACATGACAACGGTTAAGTCGTGCCGCCTTTTACATATTTGAAAGATACAGATAATAAATTGCTTTGTTATATTATTCAAGCAGTTACTCAATATTGCTGGCCGTGTTCGAGTTTAAAAATAAATTATAATGTTAAGTTTGGTCTTCATAGTTTTATTAAATTGGAATAATATTAGATAGGCACTGTGAAAACAACCTAAATAAATACCAACTTTTAATAATAAGAATTCATATACTACCTAAGCTTAAGTACATTATTAATAATTTTACAATAATTCTAATACGATTTAAATTCGAAGTTTGTGTTTATAAAAATACTTCTACGATTAAATGAATACATTCATAATGCTAATTATGCGATAAAGGATCAGCTAAATATCATAAATTATCCAAACGATATTGCACCGATGCTCTCTGAACCTCTTTGTTTACTAACATAGAACGTGAGTAAACCCGTAATGACGAGCATCATCTCGGCAACTCGCCAATAGAGGGCGCTACTGCCAAAAATAGAATGTCGCTGGGCAACACAGTCGAGCACTAAACAAGAGTTATGGCCTCTGTGGTGGGCATTTCCGATCTTCCGATTTAAGCTCTCACAAGCCGCGCGTATAAACCGGCCCAATGTGCGTATTCCTGCATTTTGAGGATAGTACAAGGTTGCACGGTAATTAGAATACTAATTTCAATTTATTTTCATGCATCATGCAGTGTTGGGCAGCATACGATACTATTTATTATACGTACTAGTATATTACCAATTTTAAAGTTATTCAAGTAAAGAACTTAGCAGTTGCATTGACTTTTTCTATTGCAACAGTATTATGCGTGACACATAACGCGAAAATAAGAAACCATAGAATATAGCTACGTGTTTCGACGCTTGAAACTCGTGTATCGATATCGAGAATGCATGTTTTATATCAAGACACGTTCGCTTCGTAGACAACATCAATGCTATTTCAGCGTAGGAATACTTAATCTGAGGAATAGCGTGCATCAGATCCTGTAGCTTTTAATTTGGTCGCGTTAAAAGAGGAATAAACTTGGAAAGCGCTATTTATAAGCTTTGCGATAGGGCTGGTAAGTTCTGTTTAAATATTTAACGTTTTAATCCTATTAAATCATTTGTTTCTTCTTAAGTTAATTGAAATGTTTAACTTACTCGTTTACTCATTTAGGGTGAAAATATTGTAGCGTGTGAATAGGTATCTACTGAATATTATATTCACCGATTAATAGATTAATAACAGAAGATAGAAATCTTTTTTCATTTTGTTTTCATTTAATTCTTAGTAATTGATTTTCTTAGTTATTTTCATTTAATTCTTAATAAAACAATATTAACAAATTTTTCAAGCTGTTATTCTAAACTGTCGCCTTATTTATTTATTATGCACATTAATTATATTATATTGTGTAATAAACAGTACCTACTACATATCAAGAGAGCGGTTAAAAAATAACTAAGTATTAAAATATTAATTATTACCTTCACGTCAGTTAACCAGTTTCCACAGGTCTTTAAAATATTCACAGGCATAAGATTATTCTGTATACTTATTAATCTTTCAAGTTAAAAGCTGCAGCCCTCGCATGACTAATCGAGCGTCAGTCGGCGCGTGCAGCGACTCCTCGTTACGTCTCGTGGAGCCGCGGCAACTCGTTCCGCGTTATAAATGAAATAATATTAATAACGCTTCAAAGTAACCATCACTGCGACGTATAACCGACAGTGTGCAATCACACTTCGTAAAGATGTGTTTGTTATACCTTTTGTGAGTCGAATCATTCTTGATCTTACTATGTTAAGATTTATTACTAAGTCTTATAGGAAAATCATAACAATATCCAAATTTAGAATAATTTAGAAAATAACAATATCGGGAAAAATATGTACGAGTACCTACGCAGAACTTATGTTTTTCAGTTTGTATAGTCACAAACGGGCAAGTAAGGTGACTTTTTCATTATATCTATGTAGTTAAAAAACAGCCAAAAACTCATTTACCTAAAGATTTCATATTTCACAGAAATAAGATATGACTTAAAAAACCTCATGTTGTTGTTTGTCTGCCTACCACGCTCTGAAAAATGGTGTGGATTGTTGTATTCTTGATTTCATTTTAAACCTTAGCGGTAGAAAGGTGCAGTCCCGATACACCTCTTATATGTATTTATATTTTTATATGAGTTGAAACGGGTACCAAGCGCTGCAGTAGTTCGCTAAATGGCAGCTATAGAAATATTTAACATTTATTATCACATAAAAAAATTACGTTCTTTGCTACTATCATAACTTAGTAAGTTTTAATAGAGATTAATTTATGTTTTGAAGAATACAAACCTTCAAAAGTGTAGGATTAATACATTCCGTGTTATGGGGGGGGTCAAAAATAAAAATAAATGGTTCCTAATTACTATTAATAAACACGGTGCCAGACTTTTCTTTTCAAACTTACTGATATACTGCAGTGTTATTTTTTAGTTTTCATTTATGCTTAACAGAGACATCTATGGCGCATTTAAAGAACCAGTTACAATGGACGTGTATAGTGATTACTGCAACTTTCACTAGATGGCGCTGTATATTGACCTAATGCTAAGATTTAAGAATTATAAGTATTATATCATTCATAGTATAGTTTTGGCATTTACTTACCTATTTGCAGCCAACGTCGTCATTTCGATGTTATTTCCACACGCTGTCAAAATTTCATCGCAACTGCTGCCACCTGTTATGCGTTGGACGGAGCTTAGCGCAACGTCTTCGCTGGAACTTTTTCCTATGTTTGGACCATTGCCGGTAGGTGGCGTTATTCTTTGTTTAGTTGCTTGTTTATGTCGGCTGAGCGCGAAAAACAGTGCAAGAACTGCTTTTAATTTTGCGTCCCGGATGTCTACAGCAGATACTTGTTCCAATCCTTGTACTTTTTGTGCGTGCAGAAAATCCAAACAGCACTGGACGTTTTCCAACTGAAAAAAAAATACAAAAAATATGTATCATGTAATTAATTGAAAATTATTGTAATCTAGAGAAATTTTAAAACAAATTTTCGTTTGGAACACATTTTGATTATACGAAATTGTAACAGTAATGCTTATTAAGTTTTTACTGTTGATAATTTTTTGACAATGTTATTTAGGCAAAATAGTCTATTGGTAGTTATTTTTTTTTATAAAACAGAATTGATTTGTTCACCTCCATACTATAGTAGGTATATCTACAGCTCCCAATGTAAAACTGTGAAGGTCAGCTCAAAGACAATTGAAGATGACAAATTTCAAGATATACCGGAACGAACTAATAACATTAATAACACAACTATTATACAGTTATTAATCAGACCAAAACATATTTTTATATACATGTCCACATCTTTTTTACTCAAAGAATGCATTGCATACTACGAGTATATACTACTCTACTGAAACAACATGTATAAGAACAAAAATAACAAAAACTATACTAAGTATAATAAAATATACAAACATATAGAGTTAAAATATCGATATATCTGCAATATCTACAATAATGTATAGATTTAATTGAAGCATCGTTCGAAAATAGCGACGTCTACGCGTTTCGCATCCACAATTATTTTGAAACAATTGGTCGATGATCGACAAATAACAAGACAAGATTCGGGCGTAGCTTTCTACATATCACTTCACTAGTGCTATGTCAGGGTAAGTGGTATTTAGGTTACATAGTGTACGTGCAAGTTATAAATATAATCTTATTTAAGTGTTTCAGACTAGGTTTTTGTTATGTTCAAATAACACATCATATAATTGTCGGATCCCTGCATTTCAAAGGTGCTCGATTACGCAAATTCGTAGAATTTTACCACAAAAACCATATAACCATGAAAAACATTTTACTCACTTTGTAAAAAAAAATACCGAGTTATTTAACATTTACACAATGTTGCAACTGCACATTTGAACATACAACCTCAGACTTTCAACTACAACCTTCAGATTAAAAACTAGGCATTATATTGGAATGTTCATTATATTTAATTCTTCGATTTTCGTGCAAGGAATAAATGAGATTTAGGGCGATACGAGTGCCACATTAGTAGCAGCGGTGTGCCATTCTCGGCGCCAGCCCTTACAAGGTTCGTCTCCCGGTCTTATGGGTCACCGCTTGCATCCCAACCGGATTTTGACTTATTCCATTGGCCAAGGTAACAGGAAAACTGACGAATTAATTAATTTGCAGGAACAATTTTTTATGTATGAAGAGAGTGATGAATTTAGAATAAGTACATGACGTTTGTAAGGATATACTTTATATAAGGGATATTTGGCACTCATATTCCGAATGGAGACCCAAACAGTGGAACAGTCAAGAGTTTTCGATGTTGATAATAATAATGATGATGATGATGATGACGATGTAGAAGAATATGATGAAGAAGATCATGTATGGATAATGTTAAGAAAGTCTTAGGTGACCAGCATACATACATATTTACTACTTGCATTTAGTAACGAAAAAGGATTATATTTTAAAAGAAATATTTTATTATGAAAAAAATTTATGTAAGTACATATGTAAGTAGTTCCAATAACTCCAAACGCCTGTAGAAAACGAGAACATCTGCCCTTGTTTTGTATAAACGCACGCCCGCAGGCCTTTCTCGGTACTGCATATATCATTCTAATTTGTAATACAATCTAAACAAACGAATTTAGAAAGCAAAGAATTCAACTCGGGATGTTGTGATTAATCATAGCTGTTATATAAACAAAGTATTTTTAAATGGGTCAAACATAATATAACAGCTATGTAACGAAATAATTTTAACGACATGAAAAACAAATCTTCAATTCGCATAGAATGTAAAAAATAATAGAACAGTTTTATACAAAAACATTACATTAATTAAATCAAGATGACAGTTTATTATTCCACTGTTAGACGGGGCCTGTGCCTATTACTTAATGAGGGAATGTGCTTTGTGCAAATGAGTGTGCACTAAACATAATTTAATTTTGACATGTCAATGAGGACCAATGGGTACATTTTAGATAGTGGACAAAACAAAAAATAACAACAATAAATAATAAATAAAAGTAGTAATTAAATGGTTACATAAACACTCGTCGACGTCGTCAGAGGTTTTTTTTTGTTATTTAAAGCTTCTGACGAATGGATTGGCCGCTAATTAATATGACCACCAATTTAAACTGGAGTAACATGGTGATAAATACTCCTGCTGCAGTCGCGGGGAAGGGCTCGTCATGCAATTAAGAGATTAATAGGCTGCAGCCGAATACAAAAAGGCAACAATTACACCTATATTTAAGTATACTGAAGCAATTTAATGATAAGTGATCATTGCAGCATTTACAATAGATAAATGTTAATAACAACAAACAGGACATGTTAATAACAAGAGACATGGCAAATTGCCAAAGCTACATAAAACTACATAATAACTATTGTTATGGGGTTTAAGTTCGGAAAATGTTGCGACCCGTAATATTGTAACTGGATCCTAATTCTAAAATCTGGTTCCCATTGTTAACCACCTAACTGAATCGTATAATATTGTTGAGATCGTAAAGCGTTGAATTACAAGTAATATTGTTCTAAGTAGTAGTAAATAAGTAAATAAGTACGCACTCGGAAAGTTTTACCGAAAACACTCTGACGACAGAATTATTGTTATTATTTTGACCTTGAGTATCTTGTTTAATTGAACAGAGTCGAATAATGATTTTTAATTTATTGGTTGTAAAATTTAGACATGGTGGCTCTGAGACACTTATTGTTAGTATTTCGTCCGTACAACCTTGACTTGATTACAAGTTTTCGTTATTCGAGTGTGACGTGACATTGTAGCCCGCTATAATATTTATATAATATTAAAATTTTGTATTATAATACATTTTGAATTGTATACAACATTGAAACATTGAATACAAAAAATTTCATACCCAAAAGCTTTTACAGATTTGTCTGTCTCTATTAACTCGTTTGCATGGTCACCACTTAAAAAGAAGAAAATAAGAAGAATTATAAATCTTATTCTCGTCCTATTTTCCGTTTTCCGTTATTCAAAATCCAGGGTAAGATGCTTAAAGGAGGCTTTTTAATTTTCAGGCGACAAAAAGACAGCTCAACTGGGAC
>DWEM01004083.1:0-10039 GCA_018245935.1 Agara belti belti | reverse complement strand
AGTAGTTTTTGAGCCTATTCGTTACATACACACACACACAAATCTGTCCTCTTTATAATATTAGTATAGATATAGATATAGATATAGAAGTATAGACTAACTGTGATAAAACTTTTGCTACAGAAAAGATAAAATGATGGGTATTATTAGACAGAATATTGTGTACGCCGTATGAATTTTGATGCGACTGTCTGCCTAAAAGTTGGCGTTACCCGATAGCTAAAATTGCTTCAAAACGTGTCTTGGCTTCATAAATTACACGCCGAAATTACAATAACATGGTTCTAGAATGGCTGGGAAAGAATTATTCTGCCAGCGGTAGTGTGTAAGCATTTTTTTCTATTTTCCAGAACGTGTAGTACATAACACCCAAAAAATATTTTTATTAGCATTGTTGACTTAATTTTTTTTTTCAACCCTTTTTGTTGGTCCACTGCTGGACTGGGACTCCTCTCATAGTGAGAGAGGTTTAGGCCATAGTCTACCACGCTGGCCAAGTGCGGATTGGTAGACATATTATATATTAATTATCTAAATATATATAACTCAAATGTCGATATATTAATTATCTAAATATATATAACTCAAATGTCACTGACTGACTGACTGACATAGTCATCTATCAACGCACAGCCCAAACCGTTGGACGGATCGGGCTGAAATTTGGCATGCAGGTAGATGTTATGACGTAGGCATGCGCTAAGAAAGGATTTTGATCAATTCTACCCCCAAGGCGATAAAATACTTCTTAACGCGAGCGAAGTTGCGGGCAAAAGCTCGTTAAAAATATACGTAATGATAGTCGTGAAAATGCAAAATTCACAAAGAAGTTATTAAACGTTTAAAATTTTATTATTCTGTGTATTATCCCGCAAATGGTGTAAATACCATTTCAATTAAGAACCTTTCGTGGTCCCTATATTATGAATTCCTCATCACGGAAGTACGAGTAATTCCCTGTGGCAGCAAATTAAAACAAGTAGCTGAAGTACTCATTTTACAGTGTGTCAATGTATGCACATACGGATATTCGATTCTCGCGTATTTACGTTTAATAAAGTTTTAGTAACAAGAGTATCCCGATTACGTATAAAAAGTTTTTATCCGACACATATAATTATGTAATTAATTTCTATATCTATTGTAATATGAGTGAAAAAGAGGGAAAATACATAGTAATATTAGAAATGCAAAAGTAACTCCCTCTGTCTGTCTTTGCATGCATTCATGGCGAAAGCGCTGAGCCAATTGTACGGAAATTTGATACCGAAACAAGTTGAAACCAGGGGAAAGACATAATTTTACGAATCAGCTAAATTTTACGAAAACAAACTTAAATTATTGTCATCATTTATGTTACATGGTCGGTACGTATTTACTATCATACGAGTGTACCTATTACCGCAGCGAAAAACGCGAATGTGTTTCGCACGACCAGCTATGGCCTTGCTTACGTAGATGGAATTCACCAATTTTTTACATACATATTTGCAAATGATAGTGAAACAAAAGCAAATAGTAGGACCGTATTGAAAATGCATCTTCTTTTTACCCGATTACGGCGATGCAAAAGGTTTATGATTTTCGCCGGTTTATACCTGTGTGTATGTTCATTCGTTCCCTCATAACTTCTAAACTACTTAACGTAATTCGACAAATGAGATATCGTTGGAAGCGTTTTAATCGTCAGCTGGTTATAGGCTATGTGACATCACGTGAAATTGAACTTCGTGCCTTCTAGTACATGACATAACGTCATGTAGACTATGTTCTCTAACGAGCGCCATATTCGAAAGAATATATTTTTCGTAATGTGCTTATTAAACCCCTTCTTTTTATACCGCACAAGGCATCGTTAATAAAAAATGTATTTCTTAATTTATAACTATGTCCCTAAGGTAACATTCCCGTGGGATAATTGTAGGAAACTGTCGTTTTCTGATATCCACGCGAGCGAAATTGAGGGAAACACTAGTAAATGATATAGATATGGCGAACTGTATACTATAAAATCACATTCATCGCATTCATACATCGGAGCTACCGGGGAACTGGTGGCGCAAGTGACCTGGAATTTGTAACACGCCAATTACGCACGCTCATTTAGCCGCTCCACCATACCACTTGACTCTAAAAGCTTACATCTCATGACGATAAAACCGGATTGTCTCTACATATCGATATAAAATTTTGCATATCTACGTGGCCTCGTACAATAAAATACAACGTCATAACATTTAGACATGAAACGTAATATGCATTTTTATATGTCAACCGAAACTGGTGAACTTGCAAATATTCGCATGTACTATTTTCGCAATAATACGATACATCGTAAGATTGCTAAGCCAATTTAAAGCACTAGGTACCTACAGTTATCTGTGTTTGTCTACACGACTACGATTGTGTTAAACATAAATGGTACCTAATATTATGGAATCGTGAATTAATATTCAGTACCTAACGTTCATGACTGGCTGTCTGGAATTATATTATTGACCATGGATAGGGGGCGCCACTTCGATTATAAATCATAATTACCTAGTTTTCTGGCCCTTCCTTATAAATTCAAAATTAGAATAGGAAAATTTACGTAGTATGTAAGTGAGATACTGTATGATATAGTGATTAGGTTTTGTTCAAACAAATCTTTTTTAGTTATTATAGTATTTTTTGAGATACTTCCATAGTAAAAATTCTAAATTGTCATCAATTCCAAGAAAATAATTAACATAATGAAAAATATTTATTGATCCTGAACTGCATAACACATTTCATTTTTTTGTCAGAACAGATGTCATGCAGCAATCGAGCCCAAGGTTTTTTTTTTATGTTATGAGAGTAATGAACGAGCTGGCAGCAGTCACGAAGTCTTCCTACACTGGACCGTATAAAGAGATATTTGAAAATATTTTATGATGGCATTAAAAAAATCTTAGTATAGATTGTCTAAAGCCGGCGTTTATGATATCAAGCCAAAGCATTCTAAACACATCAAATTATAACATTCTTCACACGAGCATGGAAACGTTACGATGAAGACTGTAACCAGATCAGGACGAGTCAGCAAGCCCATCATTCGATTTAATTGTACTTTATTTTTTTCATATACTTTTGTAAGCTCAAGTTTGTTTACACAATTTTTAATGCAAAGTTTTAATTTAAAAAAAAATATTTATTAAAAAATTTTATTTAAAAAAGGATGAAAAATTAAAAAAGATATGCAGTTTATAAATAAAATTAGTAGCAATAAGGCAACAGAACCGAGCAGTCTGTTTCCTGCTTCTTTACACATTTGTAATACACACATACAAGTAACATTATGTTAGAAAATCTTTTTTATATAAAACAGACCACAAACAAATTTATTTACCATTTCATTAGTAAGGAGAGTTATATTTGGCACTCTGTTTTTGGTGCCTACCGCGTTAGGGACCTGGCATAATGATATATTAATAATACAACATTTATGTGGGTCCACCTACACAAATTATATTCCCATTTAAAACCATTGTGGAATGATACATTCCACCAAAAGGTAATTAAACTACTCAATATATAAAATCACATAATCATATACCTTTATACTTTAAACATTTTTAAGTTATAAAGCTATTTAACCTCCTTATTTTTTAATCATTCAGGTTTTTGGATCGTTGTCACTTTTTCTTTGCACAGTTGGTTAACATAATAGAAGAAAACATTACATTCCATATTATTGAGTTTGAAATCCTTTGATCTACATTTACATAAATTTTTTTACTACAGAAAATTGGAATAAAATTTTTCTAGCAATGACTATAGAATTACTTTCTTACCTTGGAAACACCACAGATCCTTCTTCAATCGCGCTTAGTTTTATATCTTTACAAGTCAAATTTCGTAAGTATACAAAAAACTCTGGCTCTATATTATCAGGTAATGTTTGCTTCAAGTATTCTATGTCTGTAAGAAACGTAGTGTAAATTTTATATTTTGTATTCATACTTATTTTACAATTTCTACAATTGTATGTTCAGATTGGGATGTACGTTACGTGTATGGGACATACCACTATCAGAGTAATGGAAGTTTTGAAGAAATTTGAGGCATTCTTCGAGTCCAGCGAAAATTGTAAATTCTCCTTGGAATGGGTTAGTTCGAAAAAATAAATCAAATACAGCAACATCATTCACTTTTCCTGATTTCCAGTACGCGTATGCCATTGTTATCTGATATAGGTCTGTAAAGAAGTACAAATTATCTTAGCATTGCAAGTTATCTTTGTATAGTATAATATAAATGAAACCCTCAATTTAAAACAATTACTGAAGATTGCTGCTGTATAAAGTAAAATCAGAATATTTATGAACTATATTTTATTTATTGCATTAGTAACATTTTTATACTTTGCATTGACATGTGAAGGGCTTTTAAGACGCAGAAAATTTTTTCAAAGGAAACTTCGTCACAAAATTTGAAATTTCGCTCCAAATATTTCTTCATAACACTTACCTGTAAGCAAGGGTTGAACAATCCCGTTTTGTCGGGCCATGTTTCTTTCATTAAGCGATTCGTCATTAGACATATTCACGATTCAAGAACTTATTATAAGAGCACTTGCAAACGTGAGGAATGCTTGGTATCTGCCAAACGACTAAAAGAAATAATTTCATCGTGATCAGTGTGCTCCTTATCAGCGCGCCAAACACTTTTTAATGGAAAATATACGCATGCGCATTCAGTTTACTATTGACTATTTAATATAAGGTCATTCGTAAAGGTCGAATTACTTCAATATTTTTTAATATTGTACCGGTAATCATTCTTCGTTGTATATAGAATAATTTTATTGTATAGTTAATGTTAATGCTAGACTTAAGTTCCGCCTGTCATTGTGACATAGCGAATCCACATAGTCGATTCTGATTATTTCGATTAAATAGTTACGGATTAATCTTTTTACATTTATTGATAAGCCTAGGAAAAATATGGTTGCATCCCTAAGGTTAATTCATCTATCTTTAATAGTGTTACATTTGATATTACATCTGTCCATTTCTTTTTCATAACCATTTTTTTTTTAATTTAGGGTATAAAAATGACGATATCTTTATGGAAGCATGGAATTGGAAAGCATTTGTATTACTCAAATGAGTTTTGGATTTCTTTTTAAGTGATTTAACGTAAAGCTTTCAATATTTATTAATTCCACCAAATCACCAATTACTGCTATCGATTAAAATCAATTCAATGATTATTGTGTCAGTACAACAGCCGAATCGAGACGGAAATGACAGGAAGAAATAGATTCATCTCACCTCAACAACTCGGTTTACTCATTACAGAACAGTCTTGTGGCCGCGATTAGTGGCCTACTGTGCGGCAGTGCAAGTCACTCATTATGTGGCTATGTAGACTATGTAATGTAGACTCGCCACCACTAGTGGTTAAGTCAAGCCACTACAAGTGGCTAACAGTCGCAGCCACAACTAGCTAGCATTGGTCCACCGCGCAGCAGACCATGCCTCGTACGCAGCCACTCGATCGCTTAGTTTTGCGCCGATGCTATGGCACTAGTGCTGCATGCATCGATGCTCATTAGATTTCTTTTTACATAATTAGAATATACTAATTACAAGTTGTTCTTGTAAAACGTAATCTAAATGAGTAAAGCTCCTCATAATTTTTAATCGATTTGTCGTAAAAATCACGTTTTTCTACCTATTTATTTCTGACGTCAATACGGGCTTATTATTTCATGACTTTATAGTCATAAAATAAAAGGCATTATTTTATTTATTAACATATTAGAATGACATTATAAAGTCGAATTTGAACCATCCGACAATTTTTTTGCATCCATAATTCTAGATTAATGTTCATTTGTATGAAATATTAAATTTAATCGTTTGTATAATCTTCATTTGGCGACGTCCATCTTTTTTGTAAGTACCCGTAGCCATTCAAATCTTTTATATTCTGCTCCATAGATAAGTGGTATATATATAAGGTATGTTCTGTTCCGTAGTTGTTACTTGTTATGGTTTATACTCAGAAACTATAAATTATAGTTATACATACGTCATAGCATAAAAGCGCCATCTATTGCTAAATACTCTAAATATTATTGTGGATTTACCCTCCACTATGTATTAATACTATTTAACCAATAGATGGCGTATTTTACGTTTACTATCTGTTAACTGCTCAAGACCTCAAGTAACCATCATTCGAAATCCATAGTCGCTAATCGTTCGTGTTGGAGAAATGCTGAGAGAAACTATAAGTCTTGATAAAATAAAGTAAGTCTGACGGTCGTGGACTCTTGTTCTATTGGGAGAGACAAGGGGTAATTTGGGATTCTTAAACTGTGGAGTACCTAACCTTCCATAACTCTTATTAATCTACAGATAGGGCATCACATGTAATACATTACAATATTAATTGGCCAAGAATTGGTAAATAGAAAATTATACAAATATATTTTAATCCATTTTTATTTAAGGACAACATTTTAACAGAAGAAGAAAGATTAGCAGTTGCTGAAGTATCCTATAATTACATTAAGTGTAGATTTCTTGTTAGCAGTGCCAGTGGTCGGTTTTTAATGGGGTGTTCTTTGTTATGATGGATAAGTAAACCTCTTCGTGACACAAAATTTTTTGAACAGAACGAACATTGGAATGGCTTCTCACCAGTGTGTTGATACATGTGATACTGAAACATACACAAAAGTTTGAGAGATATTACTTAAAATATGCAATACACTTATGTATAGTACTATTTTTTAAAATAAATACTAAAATTACAACTTTGGCTGCAATCCTTTTTATGTAGCACTTCTGGTCACTGTGCTCTTTCGCAATCTCGGGAGGCTTGATTTATATCTTGTGTGCTGCTACAGCGTGGACTGGTTAAAACAAAGGTTAGCCTGTCTGTCGGCTATTTTCAATAACGTCTTAAGGGTTCCAACTTTGTTTACCGATTGTTACGTAATGATAAGCACCAGGACCATTTGCTTAACAAGCTCTCTGAAGCATAGAAACACTCATGACGTTTCACAGTCAGCGAACTTCAAACATGTAGGGCCTACGAGTGCTTCACTATCACTAATTATAAGTTTTGATGTATATTTGCATCTTTCACTACTAATAATAGAGGTTGCAGGTCAGATAATTAAATATTGTCTTAATATCAAGATAATCGGAAATAAAAAACTTACAGTGTAATTATCTCTCTTCAGAAATGTATGAGCACATATCGGACACTTATGTTTGGGTTTTATAGGTGTAGTACCAGCTGTAGTTATTTGTTCTTTATCATTATTCTCTCCTTGTTTTTGTGATTCCTTCTTTTTTTGTGTCTGCTGTCCAGGGTGCATACGACTCTTATGTGAATAGCAGCTGCCAGAACTGGCGAAATGTTTGTCACAAAATGGACACTTGTAAGGTTTGGCGCCTGTGTGGTGACTTAAATGGAACTAAAAACATTTATGTATCAATTAAACAAAACTGTATTCACAACAAGCATAAAAATATTTACACAGTGAGAAGTAGGCAAAATTTGATGATTAATAAAATGTATGCAAAATATAATGATTATATTAAAAATTATTTTTATTATCAGCTGTGTTGACTGGAAGGTGGTAGAAAATCCAATTTGGTGTTGTGTCCGCCTTTTATTATCAACAATCTACACTAATAAATTAAGAGCTTTTTAGTTTCAAAATGCAAATCTCTTGAAACTGTCAGTTCTATATAAAAAAAAAGAGGATTCAATAGTCGAATTCTTGAGGAATGTTGTAGGGTATTTAATCCTCACAAACCTTACGAAGGTTAAAAATAAAGAATGAATATTTATATTAAGCTTCATCAGTTTTGAAGTTAGAAATGTAAAAAGAATATATAGATTTACATTCAAAAATAATACTACTTAGTAAATAAAAGTAGTTTTTCCATGCAAGTCAAAAGATATCACTAATGAAGTATAAATAAATAAGTATTTTATTTATTTATATCATGTTACCAAGAGTAATCATGGTCAATTGAAAAAGTTTATTTTCTGTGTTAGTATAAGAATCGAAACAGCAATATAGTCTGTTAAGAATGTTTATGTGTGAAATTGCATACCTTCAGGTCCTGATGCTTCTTATAAGTTTTTTTGCAAAACTGACATTTGTGAGGGCGCTCACCGCTATGTGTGACAGCGTGTGCTCTTAAGTTACTTCTTGAGTCATAATACTTCCCACAAACTTTACAATTAAATGAATTTTCTTTGAACTTGTGCACAGCGATATGTTTCAGTAGCCTATCTGCTGATCTGAAACTGTTTAGCATCCTCAATATAAATAATTGTAAGCAAATATAAGGAACAAGTATCATACTAAGTGATTTATAAAATGACATACTTTCTCCCACAGTCTACACAGTTCCCACCAGCTTCATGGACTTGCATGTGGTCAATAAGTTGGTAGTCTTCGTTAAATATTGCCTTACAAATTTTGCAAGGGTAATCTTGTTTTTTTATATCAGCTATATTATGATCCCAAACATGTTCATTGAGTGACAGTTCTGATGGAAAATTCTTAAGACATATTTTACATTTATATGTGTTGTCATCCTCATCACAACGGCTTGGCTGGTCTCCTTTTCTTATGAGCTTAATTGTAACATTTTCACCAAGCAAGCCATGCAAATGTGTTACATCTTCTTGTTCTGGCTTGCAGCTATCCTCAACGCCTGGGTTCAATTGTTGTTTACAATTTTGAAGAATCATCATTGGATCCAAAGTTTTGTTAATGGAAGTGACGGATTCATCATTTGAAGGGAGCACTTCTACTGTTGATTTGTTTGCAGCATTTTTACATGGGATATTGAATTGACCATGGGAAGATTGAAGTTTTTCTAATTCTATGCTGCGGGTATAAAGAATATCTTGTGAGTTGTGAACAGTGTCAATGAAATTGCATACTGTTTGCAATTTGTTACAGCACTGTATGCATATGTTCTTGGGCAGTTTGTCATCTTCATCAACCTTTAAAGAACACAAAAACATATTGTTATTATACAGTCTTACTACAGATAGGTATTTAGGCCAATTAGGTGTACACGCCATACAATGTTCACTGATATTTGAAAGGTTGGGATGGCCATCAGTGACATCAAAATACAGTCTGAAACACAGTACAAAAATAGTGTTTCACATGTTTCATTTAGTCCTTGGAGACTATAACACCATACTTAAATATAGTTAATGTATACATTAAACGTGTGCATTGTTAAGTGAGATATAATTATTAATAAACCTGATGGGTACCCATACCTCCAATAAAAGGTATTTGTTTAATTTTTTTTGTAAAAGCATAGCTTCAGCTTCTACACTAAATATCATTAATGTTACATCTTGTTCTTTTGCACACAGACGGCATGATCTTTCGAAAACTTCTTGTAAATTTATAGCCATGTTAAAATAAATATTAATAACACAAAGCACTGTAATTCATTATCACACCATCTTAAATGAAAGATTTTTATCCATCTTTTACAGTCAAACTAAACGCATGCGCGTGTCCATTGTGGGTGGCAACATAAGCATCTTTTTCATCGGTGTACTCCATTGCGCAGACTCCATATAGAAGCTCCAAACCAAACATTTTAAGAAATCGGAACATATATCGAATCACGAATAACGAACAAATAATCGAAACATGTTAGTAAATAGTAAATATAAATACTAAATATAATATATGACACTGACACTGACAGTTAAGAATTTTTTAACAAGCTGCATTGTTTTGGACTTTTTACAGCCGTTTTAATTGCGAACATAATAATTAAATACATGCAATTAATAAGTTATTTTAAAAATTGAGTATTTTGGGAATATATTCGTATGAATAAAGTAGCTTAATGTTATTAAACAAAAAAAAGAAAGAAAAGTTGGTCAGTTGTGAAACTGTAATTTAGGGTTGAAAAGATAAGGTTGACTGCCTCGTTGGTCGAGCGGTTGCTAGCGCGACTGCCGATCGGGAGGTCCTGGGTTCAAATCCCGGGTTGGG
>DWEM01004082.1:0-10040 GCA_018245935.1 Agara belti belti | reverse complement strand
ATCGGCAGTCGCGCTAGCAACCGCTCGACCAACGAGGCAGTAACTTTTAGGTAATGTTTCTAAATAACGTTACGATAACACATTCGATATCGGTCCGTGCTCGGGCCACAGTGCGGGCGGCGCTCGCCGACGGCTGGTGACGCGCCGAAAGTGGCACTTTGCTGTTAGACAAACGACGTCCTCGCTATACACTCACTCGAATTTTACGTTCCGACACCCTGCTTTATTGTTATCGACGTATGCGTGTTTGATTCAGAATCATTCCAAGTACGCATTGAATTTCGGTAAATGACACTTGTTTTTCTTAATGTCATTATACACAATGTCAGTATACACAGTGTCAGTATAGTACAGCATAGTTTATTAAATAAGTACACTTAGTGTAGCTATTTAAATATTAACAAATTTAAGGCAAGTAAAGTTGATTTAAAATTTAATGAAAAATATTTTTTTTCTCAAATCCAAAAACTTTTTATGAATTACATATTGCTTATGAAAGTTTGATTTATTCGTACGATTGTTTGGCAAATGTGAGAAGCCACCGGCCGCCGGCAGAGAGCGTGGGCGGCGGGACGCCGATGGTCCCGACGCGGCGGTGCTAAGCCCGCTAGTACGCCCTAATAAATTGCGATTTAACTTGTCTCTCGGATAACGCCAACTTTTCCGCGTTTGTTCCGCACCCGACACTTTTTTCCGCCTCTTCATTTCCTATCTCTTACTTTTGTATTTTCTGCTCCTTCCTCGCCGAGATAAACAGGCGAGAAATGCTGAAAGGGGCTTTACAAATTCAAATTGAACTTATCACACAACTTTTTACATTTGTTTCTGGTCTCGAGTTCGAGGGAAAGGAGCGAAGAGGCATTTAATAGTACAATCTCGGGCAAGATTGATGATTTTGTATCACACCTCGCTTCGGGCGGCTCGTAACGAGTTGGATGGCTCTCGACGTGGGTCGTGCTGCGTCTTATCTGGAATGGGACGCCGCTTTATCTCAAATTACATATTTTACTTGGAATGTTCTTGAATCGCGGTCTTTTTCGATGTATTAGTAAAAGATTTTAAAAGTTTTACTGCTTCAAGAGAACGTTATCAGAAAATTGTGCCCATTCTTTTAGCTATTATAGTAATTACTCGCTTCGGTTGGCGTAGGCATCGCAGGCAACGTCTGTCGTTTTTTTTACATTATTGAACTGATATCATTCGTCCGCAACATTTAAAAACATTTCTGAAGAAAAAGAAATTTCTTTCACTTTAAGGTATGTAAATCGACTCCTAGCTGGGTATGCCGTTATGACTCACACTTCTATTACTATTGTTGTAAGCTAAGCTTCCACCCCGTAATTTAATAGATAATGTAGCAGTTTCTATTGCTCACTCACTACCATTCGCGACGTAGCGCGCCTCGAGCAAACACGATCCATTTAGCGCGATAAATAATAATATTGTATAGGTAAACACAATCTAGTTAATGAAGCCACGGGTAAGGAAGTTTCGCCGCGTGCAGTAAATAGCGCTCGCTTAATTTGAGGGCCATGTGTGGGCATAACCGCAGCATATTTATCCCATTATGCACGGCACGCCGGGCAGCCGCGGTGATGCGAGTCACGTCCGCTGAAACGAATCGCATGTGACATTATTTGTGAAGATCGTGCTCTATCTTCGTCGGCGACATGCCCGAGACGTGGAGGGATTACTCACAAAGAAGTACGATTTCAACGGCACGATAAAGAAGCGAGAAGTAACGCGCGGTAAATTCTCCCAGGGATTAACGCACGGTTAAACGGCTTCCTTTTGTGTCCGGGTTATGTTGATTTCATTTATTACCGTTTCCAGATAATAAAAACGCTTTTATATTACTGCACGGATTGCAAAATTATGTTGGATCAGCACTTGATTGTTTAAACATTTGATACTGGAGATAATGAATAATTTTGAATAATAATGGTCATAATACCAAATATGTAATAAACTAGAACCGACGATATCTTTACGTTCGATTTCATTAATTTAGCCGTCTTCCTTTAACTTCATTTATGTTATGATTATCTACCGCATAATTTGAATATCAAAACAAATTACCCGATCACAAATCACATCATAGTTGAATGCAATTCAAATTATAACAATCGCTATGATGGAACGATATTCCTGTTATGTTAATAAATTAACCAATGCACCACTTTGCATACGCGTATTGCTGTTAGTGGCGCGCAATCATTACATTACGTACAAGACACATATTTACCATATATTCCAATAATAATTAATCTCTACTATAAAAAAATGTATTTTAATAATAAAAACAATCGTTATTTGAAATATTTCCGAAAACAGCTTTATAATCTTATTTGTATTTATGACCATGTTCTATATTTATAATCTTCCTTATTATGAATTAACTTAGCGAGGTGGCAATGAGAAAAGTTTTTAAGTCAAAGGACAACTGCAAACACCGGACGTCGTTTTTCTTTCTCCCTCACTCTCTCAGTTGAATAATTGCATTTTTTAGCACAGATAAAATTAAAAGTTAGGCAAGGTGAAAGAAGGAAACCGATAAAGGGGCATTAGTAGCGGTATGTGAGTCAGCACAATATTAGCCGGCCCTACGCTGCTTGATATTCGGCACGCGTTCCGCCGTCCGGCAGCCGAAGCCCTCGCGACTCCACCTAACCCAGCATTACCTATTATGTAAGACGTTGCACAAAATACGTGTATGCGTTAACACACCTACAATACATTCGCCCGTCGCTAAAGTTAGTTTAACTGTTTTTGTAATAACAAGAGTCAAGAACTTAAAAAAATATTTTTTTAAAAGAATATACATTGTCAGTACGCATTCACATTTCATTTGATAATAATAATTATGAAAACGATAATAAATTAAATGAAAATAAGTATACCGTTTAAAATATTTCGCTTGACAAACGGAAATATGGTTAGAAAATATCAATAAAAGCCGTAGCTGTGCGTTGTCAGACTGAGGCCGCAATTATTGCAAAATAACCATTCATTTTTCCGACGGCTCGCAGTGCGCTCATCCATGCGTGATTTTGTTTTTGTGCGTTTGTTCAGTGTCTGGATGCTTTACTGTGGTTATTTTGTTGTTTCGAAAACCATTTGTCGTGAAATAAAAATGTTTTCTGATTTTTGATCAATTATTTGTATGATAACATTTCGGCTTGTTTTGTAAATGGTGATATTATCAATTTGATGTTTTCATTCTAAAATGGTTACATTATAATGAACATTGACACGAGTGTTATTTTTCTACGAGACACATATATATTAATGAAGCTGTATAAAGGTTTTTCGTCCATCTGAGTGAGACAACATGATTGAAAGATTCAATAGAGCGAATCCCCAAGTCCCAAATTAAATCATACATCTCCGCACCTGCCAGATTTTGCTTGGCGTAATTGCCTGGCTTTTATAGACGCTTTGAATCTTTTCAGAGTGCGTTTATTAAACAGTCCTGTAAAATGGATATCGTAGTGCATTTAATGAAATGAAATGTTACAGAATCGGGTATGATATTTTAAAAAGGTACACTGTACGGGTAAAAAATCTAATAAACGTAAAATCTGGATTAAAATACATACATGAATACAAAAAGGGTGGAATATAGAAAGAGCTACAAGGTACAACAACTATTCGCGGCTTTTGTTAAGGATTTAGTGGAAGCATTCATTGGAAGGGACTGCTATCTCTATCTGGTCCATCGAATGTGAGAAAAACCTGCGGCTTTAGTGGGACAAATTCTTTTCGATTCAGTCACGTAGCGGCAAGATGGGCCTCTTAGCAGATTTTCTAAGCGTATGTTTAAGATTGGGCGGACCATTTATTGAAAGGGATTGAATGTAACTTACATTTTATCGTATATATTAAGCAATTACGTCAAATTTATTTGTAATTTGAGTGAAATAAAATTAGAGGTAAATTTAGAATGTAGTAAACGATAATTATAAACTTTATATTGTATTATAGACTAGACTATTCGACAAATATTTAGTATTACCATGCCAACTACATAAAAGCAAAAATTATTAAAAAAATATAACAAAATGGTTCAAAATCTGTGAAGAGTATCTGATAGATTTTAGATGAAGTAGTTACATAATAGTCAATATCTAGAAGCAAATCAAAATGCCGATTCCAAAATAATATACATAGCCGCTCCCACTCAGTTTACCGGGAATAAAATAAACCTTAACCAATAATAACCAATAATAAGTATTTAATAACAAAACTAAAATCTATTCAATACAACTATATAAAACACATAAAATAGTAAAATGACTGTAAATGATGGTCTTCTGTTTCTGAATCGTGCAATAGTGTATTTAATGATTGTAACCGTTACGTAGACTGACTGACGGAAAATGGGGGATATTCATATTCGTCCAAAAAAATTATCGTATAAACAAACAGATTTGAACACTTTCAGGAGCTATTGCTTTGGATATAAATAATAATTAGATTTTTACTCTTACATCCGTTTTCAAAAGAAAAAAGCGTGTGATAATATATTCAAAATCCTATAAAAATAAATTATAATGACAAAGACCATAATACTAAGATGTGGACATACTTGGATGTTTAACTGCGCGACTTTAACTTGCTGCCATGTACAGTAGATATAGATGGCGCTACGAATGCTACCACCGCTGCTACGACACGTAGCCTGTGGATGTACTTGTATCATAAAATATTATAGATATGTATGTACCTATCGTTTTTTGAAATTTTCTAACGCAGTCAAATGACCGCAAGTATATTTACGATATGTAATGTTTGCATGCCCACTGTGTTAGGCACCTAAAAAAATAGGGTTGTGATACATATAGTGATAGAGTAGAGCAGTATGCACTCAGACAAAATGACCGGTTGTGTGTCATTTAGGATGTAATTGCGACACGCAGCTGACGCCAGCACGTTTGTTGGTCGGTGTTTGAGTGTAACTACACACATTTACCATCACAATATTTTACGAACATTATAACTAGAATTCACAAATAAATTGTAACTTACATAGTTATAAAATAACGCTTTTATTGAGTTAGAATAAAAGTCAAAATCATAATGATATTATTTTTTAATTTATAATCAATAAATCATATTGCAATGTAATAATTTGTAAATACTTTATAATCAATTAATAAAATATATAAGAAGCCTATTTCGGATATGGTTAGAAAAACAGCTACCCAATCATTTTTGCGACAGGTAAGGTGGTTAACAAACAAATTAAAATAATTGGATTTAATTGTAAATATTCTACCAGGTAATTACAACAGCATACTATGCAGCTTTGAAATGAAAAACATGTTAATGTATACGTCCTTTCTTAATTTTATTACAAAAAGCATAAATTAAATGCAAAGTGCACGAAATACCCTGAAATTGGTCAAATTCTTATTCAATCGGCGACCTAATCGATATGTGTATATAGCTTAGCTGAGAACTTGGCATCACGCCGAACATGCACTAAACGCAGTTACCTCAATTTAATCAACCTGTGCCGCTTTCAAGGAATTCCTGTGGTAAGTTCTGATTATAAATTATTCGAATTTCGCACCTGCTACTAGGTATAGCTCTATATTAAAGTTGTACAAAAGTCAATTATTAAAATTTTATTAAATTAAATTAATATAAAACTGATGAAAGGTCTTCACAACCAATCTTTTGTATCTAATTTAAACATTATCGATGAAATGTGTTTAATAATATAAATAACTTACAAATAACAATAACTTTAAATTTTAGTATAGGAAGAAAGAAAAGAAACGTGAAAGGTTTTATAGCTCTACACTGACTCACGTACAAGTATATAATAAAATCTCTAGCATCACATGAAGGAATCGTGCATGTTCCCCAGACTGCGGCGTGGGGAGTTTTATCCGTCTAATCGCCGAGATCATTCTACGAAATTCCGGTTTACATGTTAAAATCACAAGTTGAGTGACTATTACATTGTATGGTGACTTGCGTTTTATCGAGTGTTAGCGAGATTAATGGCGGTTCGTCGCTCGCGGCAATTACACGCGCAATGTGGCGGCATCATGGTTTTGTTGTGCTCACTACCGAACCTATGTTTAACAGAATGACGCGTGAAACGGAACGGTGCGATTCGTTTTATGACGTACGTAAAATCACGTCCATATACTTGTATTCTCTAGAGATTGCTCTGATAGGAAAGCAGGCATGAGATTTTTTTTATGTGCATAAAATTCAAGTCCAGATTTGTTTATACATATAAAAAAGTTTAGCATGTCGAGTAACAACTGCCCTGCATCGGTCATTACCACTGAGTGTATTTACGTATGTTCCGTTGTTAAACAGCAAAACTAATACAGTTTGCACATAAAATATTCAACAGTATTTTAATATAACTTTACAGAAAATAGGATTACAGCATCCATGAAAAAAATGAAATACTTATCTAAAGAAAGTGAAGAACGTGAATTTAAACTAAATATTATTACGTAGCAGACGAAATTCAAAATGTATTTTTCCTTACAAACATATTCATTAGTGATGCAAATTTATATCATTTTCATCTAGTAGCCATGTCCTCATACATATGAAATACTCATTCATAAAATATTCAAACTGGTTTCATGCTTCTTAATTATCTATGTTTGTACTGCGACAGAAAGTTTCACATGTTCCTACAAATTCGTTTTAAGTCTGCACAGCTCGAATTATGAAATGTTGCATGTAATAAATGTATTTAATTGTTAACAGTGTTTTATGTACACGTGCCGTTTGTAAATAAAACATGAAATGTAATATGGGTCCAACGTTTACTGGTTAAACTTGAAATCCCGGAAAGATCACCGCGTTGTCTATTTCGCGTGTCTAAGTAGCAGTGTTTGGTTTGTTACGTGTGTATATAAGTACATATATCAACTCCTTTTTGATCGAACGTTCCGATGTGATAGCCATAGTCCTGTAACACATGAAGGGTTTCATTGTACTCTATGAAGATCTCAATACGGTAGCACAATCTCCACTAAAACTGTGGATGTATAAAGTCGACGAGTGGAATGTTTACCAGACGGTTCGTTCGATGCTCAAAAAATCAAAGTATTTTTATGGCGGTATTTATCTTACAATACACCGGAAAAAAAATTGCCAAAAACATATGAAATGTATACACCGCTCATTTAATCTTCCACAATTAACAGAACGCGCGCTACCTGTATGTAGGTACCAACTTATCACACCAGGCGCATATTTAATTTGATACGACTGAAATGTAATTTTAAATCAGTAAATTGCACGTCATTTCGAATGGTTTACAAGGTGTAGTTACAACCGGTGACACATAGTCTTACAGATACCTCGTACCTACGAGTAAGGTGTTCGCAGTTCCACTCACAAGGAGCATTCGAGACAAATTCAATTTGCGTGAACGCCGGCGACGAGCCAGTTTGCACGGCTAACTAGCTACGACGTGCGCGCCGGCCCTTTCATACTGTATCTACTTAGCGATTGAACACCGTCCTCTTTTATCCCCATTATTTGAACCCTCGGCACTGCTATTAACTATATTACAAATGCGCGATCAAATACGCTCTGGCTTTGCCCAATTTTTGGGTAACCAGTTCAAATTTAGTTAGATGTATAAAATTACACGTAGCTATAGAATGTAATATGGAAATGGAGTAAAACCCTAATAAAACAAATGTATTTTTCTTTTTCGCTGTATAGAATATGTACAACCATTATACTATAGATCACAATATGAAAGCAGACGATCCTCTTATACCATGGCCTCTTTGTTATACTGAAACATTTTGTATTGTTTAATGTTTATACCACATTGAAAAGCTAGGCGGTGCTACTCGTATGCTGCATTATTCATAATAATTAGACACACGCATGTTATCGTTTCGCTTTTTTCTATTTAGAAAACCGATAGTACCGAGTTATGAGTACAACTTAATTATCTATGCTTTTATATATAGGTATTTCCACTGGTATCGTCTTAAATTGACAACAAACTACCTATTATACTAACACTAATTGAGGAGGAACAAAGTTAGGAAGCACGGCTGGCGATACGCTGCGCGTAATATACACTAACAACCCCAGACAAGACAAATGTGTTTTCTCTTAGCCCTTATAAAAAGTGTGCCACTGATCTATAAATCTGATTAAAAAAGCTAAAGAATATATAGAATAGGAACTAACTCACTTTAAGCGTCTTCATAGTAAGTAAAACTTTTAATGAAAAAATTACAAACGTACAACGTACACTGGTAGGTATCCGTGCAATATTTAAGTACTTACATATATTAAGATATTAGGCGAACACGTATGTTTTCTTTCTACATTTACATAAAAAACGTATCTCACGAAATTTGATTATTTTTTTACATCCTCTTATAGTATCTTAAACTGATAAAAATCTCCTTAATTCAAGAGGAACAAAGTTAGAAAGCACAGCGGGCGATGTGCTGCGCGGCGTAATATACGCTAACAGGCCAAGACAAGACAAATGTGTTTTCCCTGTGCCGCTATTACACGCAGCGTGCACTTACAGCACGCCGCACTCTGATCTCGATTAATAAATATAGCTTATTCATTTATACCCTTACGTGTATGATAATAATTTAAACTTGACGTATTAATTCGTTCGAAAGGTAAAACTTGATTTTTAGGACATTTTAAATTATATGTACATGCACCTACGCCCTACGTATGTATTGAATTAGTTTCAAAGGTTTCATTGTACATATAACACAGAAAATAGCGTGATAAAAAAGCCGTTTTATATCAATTTCCATTGAACTTTATAAATATAAAATGTATACCCACAATTCTATTTTGGATTGTTTATGAAATATTCATCGGTCATCATCTTCAAGCTGTATTAGTCCACTGTTGGACGTAAGCCTCCGTGTTTCTATACATTATACGTAAACATATATTATGTATAATATAATAGACAAATTTGTACGCATATATTTCTAAACAAAGACGGAAGCTTATATCCTGTTGGATATAAACCGCTTGCGACTGTTGTCCAATGTCAAAACTTAGTAACTACACTTTGTAAGATTTTATAAGTGAATAACACAGTCAAAACTTAGTAATCTTACAATTTGTAACATTTTATAAGTGAATAACACAGTGCAGTAAGATTATTTGTAAGCACATTATCTGGCAGATTGTTGTTGTTACCTTATTTTCCGAATAAGAAAACGTCGTAAAGAAGTTAAGTTTCTGATAAGAACTTGTTACAACAACGGATCTCTGCGGTAATAATTGACGTTAGCTGGAGTCTCCGTCACGAAACTGACGCGGTTTCGCATGTTACGTGTTCCGTTCTCTTGTGTGGTACTAAGGGCACTGATAAACAATAGAATGGTTTGAGGGTGGACCTCTTGAAACAATTGTCAGCCAGTTCTTTAATTAAAAATTACGTTAATGAAAATAGCATTATTCGTGCACGTATATTTCGCATCCACCGTAATTAAGTAAATTGCACTCGTGAATTTGTCACAAAGGGAATTTGTCGCAACCCCCACGAATTATTAATTTCAGTCCACATCGATATTTAGTCGACTGGTAGAAAATGCCAATGCCTGTGTGTTAAAACCACCCATTGTAGGGAAAATAAGGGGTTAATAAATAAATCTTTACCTCGATATTTTTTGCCCATTTGACTCGATTAAATAAACACATTACACACACAAAACCTATTTTGTATAGTTAAAGAAATAGACATAACCTATTTATTAAATATTTGATTATATATTTTTATTGATTGTTAAGCAAGTGCATTCAAATCCAAAATCGCACGCGTTTGCATATAGTCAGACGAAAAGTGTGTTAAAAATAGCAAAACACATATGTCCATTCATAATACATATTGGCGAAACAGTATGATAACCTATCTCCTAAGAGAATCGTCAAATATATGGCAAAATCTTTAGTTAATCTATATTACTGTGTATTCTCAAATTTACACGTCAAATCCCCGAATAACCGTGTTCCAGATCGTTCATTTCCGAAAGGTATCGCGGGTGACG
>DWEM01004081.1:0-10040 GCA_018245935.1 Agara belti belti | reverse complement strand
GGTTTTCTAATGATGCCTGTGTACCTGCATTTTGAGAATTTAAAAATAGTTGTATCGTTAATACTTTACGCTTATCTATCGCTTCTCAATTGTCTTTAATGTTAAAACACGTGACTTACTTTTATTACCACTTCAAATTAATTTTGTAAACAGATAAACCGTGTTATAGTTCGTTTCGGCCCGTTTGAACACTTGAGAGCGTTACTTGGTTTGTTAAGATCACTTTGTTACAGTATAGTATACTGAGTATACCATATTATATTAAATGATTAAGTAGGTACCTACGTTAAGGTTTATAGCATCAAAATTCATACGATTTAATTTTCGTTATACAATTATTACCTATAGATTCCAATACTTTGAATTTACTTAATAGGTATACCTACCTAATATCTATAGATAAATGTATTTAACTTGATTTTGGTAATTCACGAGTGAAGGAAAGATCTAACTATTGCATAAAATAACTTGCATTTGGAATTTGTAACAAGGATTTGATTGAGCAAATCTATAATTAATTTGATTGAACTAATAATATGTTAGTGAACGTCAAATTGCATGGCCAGGACTCTATTTAGCTGAGTCTGTCAATAAAATGAGGAGTTAGAGGCTAAATATAAGACAGAGTTGAAGACACTGAAGGGTCGCCATTATTTATCACATGTATATTTGAAATTAACAAGCCGAATAAAATGTATGGTTATGATATAAATGGTTCTTATATATTGTCTTTTAAATAAACAGTTTTTGTTATAACTCTTGTTTGTATAAAAATTAAATCCTATGTTTAATAATAACGCTTTATAATATTCATTTACCTACTTTCTATAAATTACTAATAATTATTTCACATTAGACTTTTATCCTAAAGATATGTATCTTGAGTATTGAGTATTTATGTAATACCTTAATAAAACCCATACGAAGATCCAAATTAATATCTGCGGATTAAAATAAAAATAAAGTGGACATGTTTTTCGCGACTGTACCGCCTATCGCTATGAGTAAGTTATGGCCGCAGTAGGGTGAGTTACACCCTGCTTAGGTCACGTGGCTCGAGAGGGATGAACGTATATAAATAATAATACGCGCGAGAGAGATAGATGATCTTGGGGCGGTAAGTTATCTTCGTTTCATTCAACTCACACTCGCAAAGCTTGAACATCCGTATAGATCAATAAAACTACTTTATCTCTTTTTGGCATATCCCTATCCCGGCGGCGACTTCCTAGAACAGTACAATGTCATGCTTTCCCCGTTAAAAAACAAATTGCTAAACTTAAAGAGATCTTAAAGAACCTTAAACTGTAACAAAGGGCCAGATACAAAGAAGGGCAATTAAAACCAAAGACGTCACGCTGCTTCTTAAACAATAGCGACATCAAAATGCAATCTTAAAAAGTATTGTTAATTTATTATTCTATAGATTTTCAAAAAACGAATGTCGTGTAACTGTTTTGTCATTGCGCAAACACTTTACCCCTATTTACAAAGGTGATCGTAAAATCTTATGGGGCTTTCGAAGCCACAGGTAGGCCCGGTACTAGTTTAATATGGCGTTTGAGTACAGCTGGTAGTTTGCACGGAAATAATTGGAGTTATTAATTCCGTTGCAAGTGGTAATTTCGGTGTGAAGTGTTGTTACATGATTTAAGCGGCACCCGGAGTTACGTTCGCTGCTTTGTACCCTTTCTTTATTAACGTTGATACAGGACGATAATGTGAGTTTATATTTTTGTTTTACAACTACGTTACCGATAATTTTTCCCTTTTATTTATTGCATACGTTATTAATGATCAAGTTAAAAAGCTAAACCTTATTAAACTTTCTTGTTTTTCTTAACATAGCTTTGAAGGTTAGATATTTGTTAAGTCCGATCTTTCCTTTATTCGTAGGTCGTTTTACAGTCCATGTTGGTATTCACAGAAATAACGTTACAAAACATTCACCTTTCAATAGGAATAGTGAAACTCGTAGAGTTGACATTTTTATGAAGCTATTAATGATGCGCTTAGACTCCGCCGATATCGATGCACGCACGATATCACCGAATTAGCATGGAAATGTGTTTGAATTTATTTCTTCTCGAATAATTTCCCAACACGTCTCTATTTGTACCTGTAGTTAATAATATAGAGTCGCATTGTTTTATAAATTTTATGACTTTGACATGCTTTTTATTTTAATTTCAGTTGTTTTTGGAGATGGCATGGCTTACCTCGTCGTTTATATTCATGATATATTTGTTTTTTTAATTTATAATTCATTAACTTATTTGGGTAGTGTTTACAACATTTCTATTTGAAAATTATGTTTCCGAAATGTCGATACAATTAGTAACAAATTTAACGGAGTAATAATAGAACCACCGGTAATAATCTTTAACCAAACAAAAGTATACCCCTACCACAAACTTTGATACAACCCTTAACGAGAGGGAGTGGAAACACTCGTTTTTAAGGGCTGATACTATGGCGTAATTTGGACGAGCGCCTTCCGGTATCACCTAATAAAGTAATTACTCGGGTTACACCCGCCTCCGCACTCTACAATCAGTGGTAGAGTTCACAAAATAATTGTTGAGTCGGACTGGCTCGTGTGATTCAGTGTTATTGTTAAATGCATTGTTGTTCTCTTAACATAGGTTTGAAAGCTTAATGATCTTTAGTAGACGATGTCAACTACTTTGATACAGGAAGTACAGAGAAATATATCTTCCTAGTTATCACGAATTGAAAACTTATCAAAATGTCTTGCTTTTATATTAAATCTATTTAAAACTTACAATATTATCTAAGTGTAAAAATTTAAAAACTTTTTACAATATCATGCTCCACCTTTTCTTACATAATAATTTATACTTTATGAAGTAGGTATATTATACAAGTTTATAATCGAGCAACCAAAAAGCAACCAAAGACAGTAACGTATTTCTATACAATACTATTTTTTTTTTATTGATTATAAGGTATATGCAAACACTTAATGAAAGTTATACATGTTCAGGCTATGGTTCAGGAGAAAAAAACCGGTGAAAAACTCCCAAGAAAAATGCCGACCAAAAAAAAAACTCCCAAAAAGAATGCGACATGAAACACTCCTTAATTTTGTTTCTTTAAAACACACATAACTATACGTATGAGTGTTTATTAAAAACGATTAAAATAACGATGTCTAAAATTTAAATATAAGCTCTTATCATAATTATTAACGACATGCAAGTATCTTCCATAAATCTATTAGGTACGTACCGTTAATTATACGCGATGCTTAAAAAATGAAATTAAATGTTGATAAACAATATATTTTAATCAACTTCCGTCTACTGAAATTACGAAGCATAGAAATATGTACATACTACACGTGAACGCATTAGAATAAAAAAATAAAAATACCTTGCCCGTCTGTACTGACGCCTCGCTCACGTAATTAGATGTTTTTTAAATGGTTAAAAACATATCTTTGGCAATAAATTATATATTTAATTACGATTTTACCGAGTGGCAACACGTACTTACCTACTGATATGATGCTTAGTTAAAGTAACAGGTTATAAAATAAATAATGAGGCAGCCATTGAACAGACGCCTTTTATTTTAATCCTAGTGAGATTAATTAAAAATAATATAAAGAAGATCTTTGCATACTTAAGAATCTGATGAAGTAATTGATATTACTTGTCAGATGCTTTGTTTGAAAGATATAACCTGATATTTCTAAATATATATTTCTGTTTCATGAATGTTGGTACCAACTAATGGGCATACAATCCAGTGGGCCATGTCAATTCACAGCACCGGAAGATTATTAAAAAAATCGTAACAGGGTATCCACTTGTAACTAATGTATGCAGGTACATGATTTGAAAATAGAATTTGAAAAGCAAATTATGCAGTATCGTAATCCACGAATGACTGAACGGTAGCAATTCGTTACCCGGTCTCATTTTTATTTCGGCGAAATCAAGTTAATTCTTCAATATCCATTTCTCTTGTCTCCCCTACTTTATCTTGGAGATCAAGATTCGTGACAAAACTGGGAACGTCCCATAAAATAGGTAGGTATGTGATATCCACGAAGAGCGCATGTGTGATAAAAAGTGTAATATATCAATTTTTCTCTAAGTAATAGCATTCAAAGTATTATTTACGTGTTATGGTAACTCATATTACTTTATGGTAACAAACAATTCATTCTAACAATAATAACAATTGTTTCATCTAACTGCCAAGTACGTACTATTGCGCGTTATTCCATAGATAGTATGACATGTTTTGCTTATATTAGGGATTATTATCCAAGAGAATTGCACGGTCTTAATAATACCAGTGTAGTTTTAAATATTCTCTTCGCTGAAAGCTTTTAAAATTATTTCGCGAGGGCAACATTTTGCGGCAACTTAAGAATGCAAGGAATAACCGTAACGTAGGTATCATTGCGCTCATGCTCACATCGGTATCAAACAAAAGTTTGGTCACGCTTAATGCCTTTACGACTGCCGGGGGTGACATAAAGAAAATGAAAAACATTTTGTATTATTCTTGTTGCGCTCTTGTCCCGCCTAACTTCAACGACCCTCCGTAGGCCGGTGACAAACTCGCAGATTTCAACTGCGACTTATCTTACTGTAATCTTTGCTGGTATTAATTAGTGGTTTAAAACGATACTGTTTCTGAATATGTCCGCATGAACTTAACATGGACACTTGAATTTGATTTTCTGTATAATAGAAAAGTTAAGAACGAAATATTTATATGACATTTACGAGTAGTTTATCCCAAAAAAGCGTAAGCTATTCTATATTTTGTATTATTGGATTTTGACTAAGTTTTATCATCTCTACTATTCTTAACAAAAGCGTTATTCAGGCTCGTCTATCAAAGGTATTTTTGATCTGGTCTTCCTTTGAAGTTATCGTTTCCATGGAATATTAAATTATGATTGTTGTCTTTCAGATATTTAGAATAATTACAGTAATTTTAACAAAAGGAACAATCGTCATTACACAATACACAGTACGAAACAGATACCTACTGTGATTATATTCAGATACAGAATATATCGTTTAATCTCACAATAAACATTGCGTCTATCGTAATGGTGCAGTCACCCTAATTATCTCCTCTCCCTTGCCAGCGGCTTCTGTTTAGACAAATATCTTCAGAAACTAGTTACGTGTCCCGACTTTAATATAAGTAGCTTTTTAATATTTATCACCTGCCGTGATAAATCAATCTCTGTCACAGCTAAGATATACGTCTTATGTTCTTATTAAAATAAGTAAATTATTCTGTAATTTATCCTCCAAACGGGCTGTTAAAGTAATTTCAACCAACTCACGCATCTTAAAGTTAAAAGACGTGTATACATATTTTCAATTCGGCTTTAATTAGGGACATACATTGCTGTTAGCTTCCTATTACGGTTTAAGATAATAATATTGTTAATACCCTAGATCCTATGCAATTCTAAAGCACCTAATTATATCTCGGCGAATATATGTATTTCGCCAACAGTTCGATCTTCAAATGTTTCTACAATCTACAAATTAATAGCTTGATAGATGCACAGTAATATAATTTAGATGACACTAATATTATAATTTAAGCACCTGTAGATAGTTGTTAATAGTATCAGACATCTTTTCGCTGAAATCTCTATAACTAAATTAGGCTAATGTTATTTCACAATCATCCGCGAATCGATGTATGATGCATGCAAATATTTTTTCAAAAATTCATCGTCCTACATACGAGTACCATCGCCGGTTGAGATTTCGCCTCAAAACGGTGCTACGTTTTGCGATGCTTCCTTGCATAATCAAAGCGGCGATTTTCATCTGACCGTTACTTTAAATAAGATTAGTCTCAGTGCGTAGCGTTTGGTTGTTGCGTACATACATGTAAATTACTAACGCATGTTTTGTATAGGTATAACGAACCGCCACGTGCTAGTAATACCTACATTTCCTTTACCTTTCCCACAATCGCACACGCTCGGTGAGACGAGCGCGCGATGTGCTATAAAGTTGTCAACTGAAACTATTTCTGTGCTGTTTGTTTTCCTTTTGACAAATAGCGTCTCGTGCCGGCGCCATCTTGCGGCATTCCATTGAACAACACTATATACAGATAAAATGTTATTCAAAGGAATGTCTCACTCTTAGCAACTTCTGTTTCTGGTTATTGCGAATTAAATCTGTAGACCCGTACGCGTTGTAACGGATATGTCTACTCGTATGGTTTGAAAATGTTTCATTTATCAATATGAAGTGTTCAAAGATTAAACATACTCGTACATAAGATTGGTCATTTTATCACCCTCAATCAATCATCAGATAACATTAATGTAGGTAATTAGCGTTACTCATAATCAGTTACGTTACTTATTAGAATAGATTAATTATAGTCTTTAATGTTTGCTAAGATAGATCTTCACCTATTATTAAATACCTTGCTATAAACTTTTGCTTATTACGTATTGGTCCCTACTTACCCTTATGTGATAGACGTAATTGTACGCATGTAGACGGTAAATTCAAAACATAAGTCTATTCTTAAACACAGGCACGTATTTTTTTCCTGTAATGCTTAAGGGCGTCCTTAAACCGCTATGAGTATAAGTTTGGGAGACAATTCTTTACCTATCTCCAGAAACCCGGCTAGGTTTTACGAACTATAAAGCATATTTCATAAATATTATATATCGCGGTCACATAACTCAGCCCGTGTCCCGGCTTCGCTCGTTCGTCGTCGTGTGTGGCTCGCGACTCTTCTACACTGCCTTTCTTATAATTTCGCTCTAATGCTTTATGTAGGCCATAAAAAAATCGTCTCTTCCCTCCTGATAAAAGAGCTCGAATTGAATTGCAATAACAATCGGAGTTAGTATCTTTTAGTTTCTTTCGATAGCCAAAGCCTTAGACAAATGTGATCTATGATAAACGTGATTTCGGTAACGAGCTCCTCTGACGGTGATCTATGGTCACGATTGTTATTTTTCTTAGGAAATGGAAGGGAAAAAATAAAAAGTGTGAACACAGCGCTTCACTAAATAACCGTGATGAAAAATAGTTTATTGTGAGATCACGTGATTCGTGGCAATAAAGATCACGTCCCAGGAGTAATCTGCTCTCCGAGAAATTGTTTATTTTTTCCCTCCTAGATATTCTCTTGAAGGATTATATTATGTTCTTGTACAGAAACAGTCTTATAATTACAGTCTTATAGTCTTAATATTCAATCCAATACAATTTTTATTGACTACATAAAAACAAATTACAAGTGCATAGGAAACCGATATTTAAAACGTATCTGCTTGAACTAAATAAATTATCGAGAGAATTGGGATTAAAACCCCGCATAAATCTTCGGTGAGTTTAATAGGATTTTCAAAAAATGTTTCAGTTGGCACCTAAAGAGTTCTAAGTTTAGCTGCTATTTCTCTTAATTTATCTATTAAAAGTGTTTTTAAATAGGTAAGTAACAGATTTTCCGTTTAATGAATAGCGGCTACACACCTCGCGTCGCGATGATATCAACAATGTACAGCAACTACATATCACAGATTATGCATACGAAGCCGCTGTATAAATTGCAGTGTTGCCAACTCAATCTCATCTTATTTCCTTGGCATCGACGCCGACAACTCACTGATTTATACCGCTGTACCAACCTACAAAAGTTTTCGGATTAAATAGTTTTTCTCGTTTCAATATTTGGCAACAAAATATTTTTCGAATGTTTTTTTCTTTACACGCTTTCAAGCACTGAACAATAATTCAAGTCGGCGTACAGTTAAATATTCTTCACCATTGTGTCGACGTTTAATGTACTTCTGAAAATTTACGTAGTATATTGTGTCTTTTCAAGAAAATCTAATACAACTCATTTCTGACCGTGATCTCAAAAGTCACATTCAATGTACAATATTTGTATCGAAATTGCCTACGGACTCTGTCTTTTATCAAATTAATATATTTATCACTTTGATTGTTCTTTTGCAAGACTTAGTTTTATGTTCGGTTAAATTTAAATAAAATTGTACTTGTAATTATTTAAATTTAATTAGACTTTCCTTACAGAATTTTTTTTTTTTAATTTTCCAACAGCTAAAACATTTTCAATTATAGCAAAATATAGCTTTTTTCGTTAACTGTTTATAAATATAGTTTTAATGTAACTTCGCAGGTCTTATTATCGCGAAGAAACTGTAATCATATATAAAGTAAGTCTAGAGTAATTTTGCCAGTAGGTAGGCAATTCCAAGTCTACGTAGGAATTAACCTAATGTTTGAACCGAAAATAGTCCTCCGCCGAGTCCTCACATAGTCGGTCTAATGGTGACACATTACTAAGTGTTACGGAAATAAATAGCGAGGAAAAAGAAAGAAAAAAAGATTAGGCCGTGCGTTCGTCGTATTAGCCGTGTCCTAAAATAAAATTAATCTGTTCAGTGTGAAAGTTCACTATGGCGACAAACGATCGTGCGTCTGCTAACAGCTTCAGAGTTTAAAAAATAGTTCTCGAAACACATGTGTCGACAGAGGGGGCGGATGGTTCGTGCTTGTCTATACTTTTATGAGCTTCATTGTAAGAGTTTCTGGGAACTATTAGATACTAGTTTCTAACCTATAGTTAACTCAACCCCACATACGAACTTAATTAGATTTTCTATAGCTATTTCTTTGTTTATATTTGATCCATCAAATGCTAACCACAACTTAACATATTTCTCTGAAATGTAGCTTTGAAGTTAAAATATAAGAAACACCATTAAAATATATAGCTAAATATGTTACGTGCCCTCGAGTACCTACATACAAATATATCTCGCATTTTAAGCTTTTATTTTCCAAACTTATACCGTAGGCACCTTTACCTAAACCTACATCAAATATTTTACCTAAAACATTTATTAAATGCGTTACGAGTGCAAGCCAAATATTTGAAGTAGGTAACTTTCGGTCGGATTTTTTCCATTGTGTCATGTTTCGCGAAATTTACGCCCAGCTTAAACCGCTCAAAATTTTAGCTTCGCCCGTCCAAAATCCTGATTAATGTGTCGAGCGGGGGCGGATCGAAATTCAACGCGGAAAGCCTTTTCTGTACCCTTTTTAATATAAATATTTTGCAGATATATTCCCAGTAATGTGATTCATAGTACCTACTAAGTAACAGAAAATATATCCTAAACTACGTAGGTACTTGGCTAGACAAGGTCAACTGATTCATAATCCATCTCTCTCAGAATGAGTTACTCAAAAATAACTACCGGACTGTTGTTATAAGAATCACGAGAGAGTTCTCCATAATCACTCTCTATTACCCTGATTGCGATGGCTACTAAAATTCAAATTTGAAAATTCAAATAAAAGATGATTATGGGTTTTATTCATTTTGATAATTTACAATATGTTACCTCAGGACAGGTGGCGGTGTTGTCAAGTGTGAGTACCTCCCTATACATAACAGTCCGTGCTTCGTTTGTTTTACTGGTAGTTGGTTGTTAAGCTGTGTTTTCTTTTGGAAAAGATTAATCAATCCTGCCGCCGTAATTAATGTGAGTTAAATAGTTGAAACTAGGCATGTAACTGAGCCTGCTGTGCAAGAGTTTTCCGTGGACTAGAAATTTAAGATGGACATTTTTGGTAAGTGTTTATCTTGTGCCTGCCCGTGCCGGCGCATTCCCAATGTTTAGGTACCTCGTAGGTATACAAAATAAAAACATTCCGTTTGCAAGAGACAACCGTATCCATCAGCTGATTGATAGCTTTGTCGCGTGTCTTCGCTACTAGCTTAAAGTTAAATTACAAAATGAAGGCGGAAGGATATTTTTCTATTTATTTTAGTAATATTTTAACTTGAGTCGGATTATTACTTAAGTACCCACTTGGTGGGTTTATTCAAAATTTTTTAATTTGGTAAGAAAAAAATTCATTTGATGGAAAGGAAATTATTAAGTACTAGCTTTGCCCGCGGCTCCGCCCGCGTGGAATTCAATGTGTCACAAAGTTTTTCCCGTGTAAATAACGACCCCG